>QJOA01000372.1:0-62868 GCA_004155915.1 Monosporascus sp. CRB-9-2
CCCCCCCCCCCGGGGGGGGGGGGGGGTTCGGAGAGCTTAAAACCTGTAGCTGCTGGCGACCAAAAGTGGCCCCTTGGGCAGCGGCACAAGAACTTGAGGTGGCGCTTATGACCTGCCAGCTCTTGCACTTCCGCCCTCCGCTCCGCTGGCTGCGACGGTCGCCAACATCGGTGTAGAGATGGATCCGCCGCCGTTTGCCAGCAAGGAAAGCAAGGCACCTCATCAGAGTGACCTGTGTGGGGGATGCAAGGCAGGACACGGTGATGGGTACTAGGACGGCTCGTTTCTGTCTTGTACTTCTGTCTTAAACAGCCCTGTCTTGGGAGGACAAGCATGGGCCCTGGATCGAGAAGGAAGCCCGCGCGACGAGAATCAGGCTCTGATCAAAAAACAATTCAACCATCGTTCTCAATGGGCCCCTCCTCCAGCCGCACTGTTAATGGGTCATTCTGGAGGACATGCTCTTAAAGAAGGGCTAATTAAGAATGCTATCCTTCCATTGCAGATAAACCATCTCGTCCTCTAATAGCTCTAAGGCAAAAAGATCTTCGATAATATCGTAATCTTTAAGTGCCTTAGCCACGATAAGGATAGCTCTATTTTACGCCATCGCAACACAGGCAACTCGAGCCTCGATGCGACGCTGCAGGGTGCTCCTTGGACGATGCGATCCGGATTCCCAGCGACGACGAGTCTGAGTACGACGATCTCGACGATAGCCAATCCGAGACTTCTCTCCTCTCAATTGACGAACTTCTTCATCGGTTTGCTAGAAAAGGTGATGAATCCGGCGGTGTTGCTGGTGCTGGTATGTACCTGAATTCTCCACTCTCAGATGGGTCGTTAGGACTGACAGGCCTGAGCAGAAGCGGACAAGGGTTTTAATGTTACGTCCAATACCGGCGACAAAACCGACAGAGCGGACCCAGATAATGAGACAAGCTACCCGCAGCAGGAGCGTGACCCGGAGGGTTCTCCAGCGCCATGTGTCCCAGCAATACAGCGACGATTGTCTAGGTCCCCTGGGACTTTGCGGGCAGGGCAGGATCTGCCCGTCCCTCCAAGCAGTGCCTTGTGTGAGGCAGGGCAGTCATCCTTCCCTGGGGATACCACACGTGGCAAGACCACCGAGGAGATATGCCGCGCGACACCGCCAGGAGTCAAGGTCCAGCATTTACCCCGCCCAGACCGTCCTACTGAGCCCTCGCGACCCGATGACGGCACCTATGGTTTCACAGAACGCATGCTCGCCGGTGCTATCGGCCATGAAGGCTCTATGAGGCCACCCCTGACCAATTCAAGAGTGCCATCGCCTGCATCTGTCTGCCCGGCTTCCCCTGCTACTGGGCCACTTCGAAAGGCCTCATCTCCATCACCAGCCATCAAAGGGACATCGACGAGCGGCGCAACCCCTCATCAAGCAAGGCGCAGCGCTCACTGGAAGAGGGATGACGAAGTCCGGCCACCAAATAGCAGGCCGGAACGGAAGTGCAAGAAGGTCTGCTCTTACCGGCCCGATAATGACTCTGAGAGCGAGGAGCCTCGGAGTAGTGTCAACTCCCGGGAACATGGTAACCGTCGTGGTGAGAAAGGGAATACATGTCAGCCGGCACGCAAGCGTCGCAAGATGTCTTCTGTCCGAAGGACAGCTAACACGGCCGGCACACGGCGACCGTGCTCAGGACATTCTGCATCACGGCTCCGGCCCGTCCAATCGCCAACACACAGCAATGAAAGCCCCAGGTCGCGGCGTGTTCCCAGCCCGCCAACGTCACACGACTCACGATAGGGGCAGAGCTGGGAAGGCCATTTCCGCGAAATTCGAGGAATGGCCGCTTGAGAACGCGGTTCTCAAGCGCGTAACTGAGGACGCCGTGGTAACATTCCAGTTGCAATTTACCTGGGGCCCGTACGCCAAGCACAGTTTGGCAAATAGGCACGCTCGAGATGACAGATACGGGTAACCGATCGGCGAGGAGACGGACGAGGAGGAATGAGAGCTGGAAAAACTCGTCAACCATCGGATTGTTTGGAGTGGGACCGATCCGGTCATCGAATATCGTGTGCGTTGGAAAGGTTTCACAGAAGAGGACGAATGGAAGTGTAGAAACGACCTTCTATTGACGGCACCTGACCTTGTCCACGACTATGATACGAAGAACTTTATCGACTGGGTCCCTGGAATGGAAAACGGACAACAAAAGAACCTGGTAATTTTGGCGCCAATTGCTAAATGGGGCAGGCCGTGCAAACCTGGAAGGGCCGCACATTGAATAAAGCTGGTTGGAAGCTCCGCATTCATGGGACAACCGGCTCTCCCTAACTATATTCAATCAAGATTCGACCTAACCAGTTTCTGTGCATAACCCGATTACTATCCCGAAACGACCTTGTGATACAACCGTAGTGAACATCATCGTCTTCTTGTTAAAGCTCGGAAGGTATGCCTAGCGGAACACAAACTGAAAAATCCTTCACGATCGCAGGCTGAACCCCCTACAATGAGGACAGAGAGCAAGCGTACACGGCTGACAGCGAGGCTTCGAGACCTTCCGACGAAGATATCAACATGCTCGCGTGGCTTACAATGATATCCTCCACCGACCTTTTCTACGTTCAGGTTCCCTCTTTGACCATCTCTTATGGGATACTTCTTCAAAATGGCGGTCGAATCCTGCCAGAGCCCCGAAGGGTGGAAGAGGGAGAGCCCCCTGTGATCTGATGGCGCGGACATGATTTTTCTCTCCGGCACCGCCTCAGCTAGTCTCCGCCACTGCTGACGACCGCTGCACAAGTCTCTATAGACAGTCCAGATGGCAGCGCGACTGGGGCCGGTCCAGGCGCGCCATCGATTCTCAATGAACGCGCGATTGGACCAGGCGGGGATGGTATAGCGGACGATGGCGATGGTGGTGGCGGTTGACAGGACAAGAACGCCAACCGAGTCATGTGTGTTGCCGGCAAGGAAGGTGAGGATGATCATAACAAAGGACATTGCCAGTAGGGTTGAGACTATTTTCCACCACATGTGTTCGTACCGTGCTAGACGAAAGCTACCGTGCCCGCGATAAATCAGTCTTCAAATCGTAGAACATGAGGAAAATATTTAGTCTTATTAGGAGACGGACCGGAATGTCCATAGACCTTGGTCCTCGGAAATCTGGACGATCGTTGTATCAAGCCCTGGAGCAGAGACGTAAACACGGCGAGGGCGATCGAGGACCAGAGGAGCGCAACGCGCCTAGCCGTGTTGAAGAACTGAAGCTGCGGACCAGTGGTAGGCCTGCCATCCTGAGAGACCTGGTCCACTGGCGCAGCTCGTGCGGTCAGTACAGCGAAGAGGAGGGGAAATTATAGTGAGGAACGTGGCAAAAGTCATTTCCCCAGCCGATTTGGCGCAGAAAAGGAGTTGGTATGGAGAAAATGGCGCACCAAACCTTGGATCGTGTGGGGCTGTGACCGTCAGGCACGCCGTTGATGTTTCTGGTACCGGGAGGACAGCAGACTCCCAGGAGTTTTTGGAAGCTTTGGGTGTTCTGGGTGCCTGGTGTACAGGTGATCGAGCAGGCCTACCATGTTCATTACGCTAGGGTTGCAATTCATGCAAGAAGCGATCTCCACAGCGTTCGAAGAAATTTGAATGTAGAGCAAGAGGCGCCGCGGTGATCTATTGCTGGACTAAACCGAATCTCCCATGGTGTCACCCTCCATATTGTTATGATCCCCATGGATGGAACACAATGCGCTGGAGAAGCCAGCAGACCATCTCATAGCGCCTATGACGACCACAAGAGTCGCAAACGACACTACAATGCTCGAGGCGCTATAGGGGTATGCGTGACGCCTTCTTAGTGCTACTAGCTCTGCTACCCACGTTGATACAGTCGTTAGACAGCCACAGAAGCCGTCCTCGACCCCTTAGAGTACCTGGCAGCCAATGCGCCCTCCGGCAAGGACATGGGCTGTGTCCCAAGAGATGCCGAGCAATGCGGTGCCGAGGCCATTGGCGACAAAGGTTCCGAGCGGAAACGATGCGATCCTGCTGTTGAGATAGAGTGATAGATGGAACCGGGCCAGACAGCCCAGGGGCGACAGGACAAGCGCGAAGATTGCCCGGCCTCGCCGGTCCTCGTGCGGTGGGTATATCGACATGAATACCGCTCCGGACCACATCCCGACGCTTAACGGGACGGCCAGGCGGTCGAGAAACCTTCCCGTAAACATGTACGGCAGCGAAGTCGCCGTTGGCTCTAATGCGATGGTGAGATGCGCGCCGATGAAGAGGGCGGAGAGTGAGACGGAGACAGTAGTAATGATAACGGCTTGCAGTGCCATGAATGGGTACCCACCGTTCCCCGCCCCGGCGCGCCAACGTCTGGCGATGATAGGTCGTTTGAGAGTGCCAGGAACGCCCCCCTGATGAAGGACAAGAAGGACGTGAACGAACTGCAAAATCCTGTTGCGAGGCCGATGTAGAGTGGGATGGTCTTTTTCGTAGCCAAGAGTGCTTCCTTTGCCCCAGCTTGCTCCGTAGCCCCCATATCCGGAGTTGATGCATTGGTCTCGCCATTGTCTCCGGAATTCGTCTCATGACCTAGCTTCGGAGCACTCGCGTAGTGCCGGAAGAGCGCCATATCTTCCGCCAAGAATCGCAGGATCAGGGTCCTCCAAAAATTCGCCCATAAGACCTCGAATGTAACGGGAGCGGCGGGATACCTCGCCAGCGCCTGTATACCTAGCCTCGCCAGCGTCTCAAATGTCGAAAACACGATGAGATAGGCATGGGTATACGGCTGCGTTGCGAATCCCGAAACATGCACATTCTCCGCCCTCCCGCGTGGTCGACCCGCATATTCCCGGGCCAAAGAACCCCGACCCCGACTCCGAGAACTGCGTCTGTCGGTGGACCTCGTCTCTTCTAGGCTTCGAAATCTGACCACGGCGATCTCGTCGGGGTTCTGGACCGGCGACGACGCTAGCTCGTCAAGGTTGGCATACAGGTCCGGAACCTCGTAGTCGACCCGCGCGGCCTCTCTGCCAGACGCTGCGAGGCGCGCCGTCCAGTAGCGCGGATATCCTCTTGCGAGACGACGCGACTGGTAGATTCTTCGATGGGAGGAGGCACCGGCGCGGAGCCGAGCGAATCGTTGAGGTCAAGGTGTGCATCGGGGGCGTCGTACTCTATAGACGGTCGAGAGGGAAGCTGATGCGATTGGGCCAGTAGAATCGAGCGGTTGTGACCGCCGTAGCCCAGAGGGAAGTTCTTAGTCTAATAAAGTCGCATTCGTGTCCCTGCTTGCGGTTTGCCGTTGAGTCATTCTAGACAACACGTCTTGCTAGTGCGGTGTCAACCCTCCAAATAGAAAGGCATTGTCTTCTAGGGTCAACCAAAAACAACATACGATTCCCCAAGGGATATGAATGGGAGATCCGCCGTGCCCGTTATTTGGCGCGCGGTATCGAGCCAAGAAATGACAGAGCGAGAATCCAAAGCTACATTCTCCAGTCCTGGAAGTCGGGGTAGCGGGGCCGACTTGGAGAACCCTGGATTGGGAGGCGAGCCGAGGCCCCACCACGCAAGGCCTCAATCAAGTTCTCGTTTGTGCTCGTACTTATGGATGGACAAGGCTGTTAGGACACAAATACAGCTGGTAGAAATATGCTGGGTCCACTAAGCTTTGCAATGACCTAGCCAGAGGAAAATACAATTACAATTCCACAAATTACTTGGTTCCAGGCAAAAGGTTTGTATGTAGTCAAGGTAACTGGCAGGGCTCTGTAGACCCCTACACAGTACGAATACTAGGATTGGCATCAAAACATCAAAACATCAGCATCCACATCAAATATCAGCATCAACGTCAACATCAACATCTACACGACCGATATTAAGGATCTCGACGAGCCTTTTAAGGCTTAGGCTCTGACCGTGATGAGCGCCTGCAAATCCTGACTCTTCGTTCTATCGGCTGGTCTCTTGATAAAATCTCAAAGCGTACTGGCGCGACATTGCATCAGGTTCAACATAAGTACATGCTAAATGGGCCAAGCGACGCCTGCCTGTAGATCCGGACGCCCGCCCCTTCTAAGATGCTCAAGTCCAAGAGCTAATTGAGTTCATCTGCTTACCAAAGGAGGCAGGCGTATGGCCTATCGTCATCTTCCTATAGCCTTCGGCTGGGACATTTCTGAATATTCTATTCAATACGCTCTACGTCAAACGGATTCCGACGATATGTTGCTCTATGAAAGCCTCTAACCACAGAAGCTACCCGTCTTAAATGCCTCGCCATAGCTGAGGAGCGTATCCTCTGGACACCTCAAGAATGGAAACAGATCCTTTTGTCAGATGAAACTTGGGTTATAGGAGGACGTTATCGCAAAACATATGTCACATGCCGTCAAGACGAAGCGCTTGATCCGGCCTTTATCGTCGAAAGTGCCTAACGAAAAGGCGGTTGGTTGTTTTGGGGCTGCTTTTTTATAAAATACGGCAAGGGCCCTTGCGTTTGCTGGGAGAAGGAATAGGCACTATCACAGCAGATTCCTATTTGATGCGTATTGTACCCTTGATATGCGGCTGGCTCTGTCTTCATTCTGACCAAGTCTTCATGTAAGATAACGCTAGGCCCTATGTTGCGGAAATTACAGTTGAAGACTGGAAGAAAGAGGCATCTAGACCCTCTCACATCCGCTGTACAGCCCAGATCTCAACCCTATCCAAAACATCTGGAACTGGATGAAAGACTATATTGAGAAAACTTCTCAGAGAAGATGTCATCCGATGCACTACGGAAAGCAGTCAAAGAGGTGTGGGAAGGTGTCCCGAATCATTTCTTCAAGGGTTTGTGGCTAGTATGCGGGACAGAATGAAGGCTGTGATAGATGCAAAGGGGATGTATAGGCCCTTCTACATGTCAAAGGACAGTATACGGTTGTCTGAGCATTATGGCGGGGTCCTACTGGACCCCTGTCAGATAATTGATTGCATACAAAATATTGCCCGGAACAAGCATTCGCGAGGAGGAACGCGTGTATTGGTCCAATCACGCCGGCCACGTCGCGCGCCACATTGTGGCTATGGCTGGCCGTGAGTTGTTCGTAGATGCCGCCTCATCTTGCACATAAGTCTGCTTCGCATCATTCTGGACCCGTCTCGTTTATATTCTGGTCTTCTTACGATGGTTATGGTATGAAACGCAGTGATCTGCGAAATCGCTTACCATGGACCGGCCGCGGGGGATAGGCTCCACATACTCGGCCCACTCAAGTACCGGAACCTTCCCCAACACGAAAAAGAGAACATTTCCGGTCGGAGACGAGCCAACCGAAGCTAACGCAAAGAGGACTGCGGGACTCGATGCCTGGGATCAAAGTGAAATTGTAGGAGCATCTTGGACTCAGCTTCCCCAACCATGTCTTCCACATCACCTGTATCCATTCGAAAACGAGCCGACAAGCCATTTGGGCCTGTGGCCGTCCGCCCAAGCTGCAGCTTCAGGGGAATGCCTTGCCCCAGATGATGCCTTACGAGCGGATGGGGTGATTTTGCCTCCACTTCCAATAAGCAGCTTCGGTTTTCAGCTTGAGTGCGTCCCGGACGTGAGTAATGTGTCTTCTAGCTCACGTTTCAACAGTCCGGAAGGACTCCTGACGACCCAGAACTGCCAAAGCCATACGCCTCCAACTAGGGCAGGCGACGGATGGCGGCCAGATCAGTGGGCCCAACTAATGGGCCAGGAAATCCCCAATAGTAGAGACTCCTCAGATCCACCCCTTATTCTACAATCATCTGTTGTGGACCACCGGCCATTGGAATACCAAGACTACGTTGAAGACTCTAGTACAGGAGAAACGCCGGCTTTCGACGACAACGACACTCCACGGCCAACTCCCGTGACAGAGGGATCGTCTGTTGTGGGAATACAGGAACCTCACGTCGGATACAGGCCCTCGGTCAAGAACGAGAGCGGTTCTCAAGCTAAGCCATCACCGACCTGGACCGGTGATGAAATTGAGTGTGAGGTAGAATATGACACCTGTTTCGGGGTTGTAAGTCCTAGTCCTAGTCCCACGGGCTCCATGCGCTTCAATCGGCACTCGTCGTCTCTCATTAACCATACATCTAGGTGATTGTCGAAGCCAGCGTTTCGACCACGGATCATCGGGAAGTTGCAGATTGTCCAGTCACAATCCATTCAGATGGCGAAGTATTGAGTCTTTGCTTCTCAGACTCAGGCCGCTTCGCAGGCATCATCGCCTCTCGCGGGTTGAAGAAGCTTCTAGAGCGCCACAAAGTCAGAGTTACCGCAGCACTGTGCTGCGAACAGCCACACAAAGACAAGAAGACGAAAATATCCAAGAAGTCGGACGACTCGGCTTCTAAATGGAGGTTGCAAGACGCCATCGCTCGAGTGGTCGTATACGGAAGAATGGAAGACAAAGACGACATTGCCAACCTCCTCTCCGATGCAGGGCTGTTTTTCCAACATCCCGCGCTTGACGAACATGACCCTGGGGTACCGTACTTTAACCCGCATCTCCTTCTCCGCCCCGGGGCCGAGATGCCGAAAATTGAAGGACTCTCTATCTCCGACTCTCAGCGAGCTGCTACTAAGGGAGGTCTGCTCAACGAAGTGAACCAAGGGAGGATCTGGAGAATATTCGAACTTGCGAACGGAGCCGGGACTTCAGCAGTGGTAGCATCAAGCCCGAGGCTGAGGTCTACGTTGCGGAAGTATGTCGGTTGGTCGCAGTCTGTGAATATGTCAGTACTAAAATCTGTCTGTCTAGACACCAGCTTCAGGCACTCGCCATGATGATTGAGAGGGAATGCGGTGTTATTGAAGGCGCAAAGTTCCCGTCGTTGTGGCAGGGCCCATCCGACCCTCACAAACCGAGGTTAGTTGATTTCGTACATGAGTAATCCCTTGACTACTGATTTGATGTAGATACCGTCATATCATCGCCGGAACCTTTGAGAAAAAGCCACGTTGCGTTCGGGGAGGGGTACTAGCAGATGTAAGGGTGCCTGAATGCCACGCCTGGACTCATCTAATCAGCTATTACATTGTAGGAAATGGGTCTCGGAAAGACTCTTACTACCCTCGCCCTAATATGCTGGCATCTGGATGTAAGGGATGCAGATGTATGTGCGGTAGACTCCCAGCCCTTCTCGACTTTGATAGTGGTCCCGAAGTCAAGTATGTATTTCCCTTCACAACCGAGGATGCTGTTCTAATCGGTACAGCTATTATCGGGTGGGAGGCCCAGATCAAAAGGTAATCGATCCCTCTAGTGAAGAGGGCGACGTTTTAACTCCATCTAGGCACATAAATCCGGATATGATTTCCACGGTTACATACCACGGCCCGTCAAGGAAGAATCTCGTCTCGGATCTCCTGGAGTATGATGTTGTGCTGACCACATACGAGACGCTTCGTGAAGATTTAATGGCATCAAAGAATCCAGAAGTTTGCACTATCTATTCTCACCACTGGCACCGCATTGTGCTCGATGAAGGTGCAGTCGCCCCTTATATCTGGCATGAGTATTCAATCCATGTACTAAATAAATGTTAAAGCCCATCGAATACGCTCCCGAAGCTCCAAGCTGCATCAGTCCGCTCTTTACATCTCGAAACGTGCATACTGCCACTGGTGTCTTACCGGCACGCCGATACACAACTCTCTGGACGATTATGGCGCTCTCCTCGGCTTCCTCCAGGTCCCCAAGCTCTCTGATAAGCGAGATTTTGACAGGTTGATTGGCAAGCCTGTGAAGGATAAGCACCAATACGGTCTAGGCCGGCTTCAGGAGTTGGTCAGGACAACATGTCTCCGACGCACAATTTCAGGTCTTGACGCAGAAACTCTCCAGCTCCTCCCTCTCGAGGCAAAAATCGAGTGGATTGATCTGGGCGACGATGAAGAACTATACACGTTCTTCAAACGCAAAACAGCAAGCGTTGCATCTGGTCTTGGGAAGAGACGCACAAAGGGGGCTAAGGGCTCCGCGGGAAAAGTCAAGGGTGATGAAAACATCCTGAGCCTCATTAACCTTTTGAGGTTGATATGCGACTACGGAGAGCGAATGTTACCAGCAAAGGCTTTGGTGGGGTGGAAACAGAGAGATTTGTCTTCTCTTGACTGGCAAGCAATGGAAGCAATGCGTTGCCAGTGTTCTCGCTGCGGAGAGAGCGTGAGAGACACCGCAAATGGGAATATTCTGCCATGCGGACATTATGTGTGCAAAAGGTGCCAACTTCACGCTCAAGAGGTCGATGAAGGAGAGACGGACGAGGCTTTGACGTGTCTTGCTTGCCGAGATTCTAACCAGATCGGAGAGAAGAAGGGGGCGCTAGGTGCACCTAGGTCAGCAAAAGCCCAGGCGCTGATACGCAACATCTTGAATCAGCAATTAATCCCACGGGCATCGCCGCCTCAGAAATGGTAAGTGAGGGCGAAGAGTTGCCCATGCGATTGCAATCACATCTGACAAGCCACAGCATTGTTTTCAGCTGCTGGACGAGAATGCTAGACCTGATACAGCAAGACCTCCGAGATGTTGGACTAGGTATTCAACGAATTGATGGGCAGGCCTCGCTACAGCAGCGTCGCATAGCCATGGAGCAGTTTAGGTCCGACCCGAATTGCACAGTAATGCTAGCTAGTGTTGGCAGTGCGGGCGAAGGGTAAGTGGACAAAGCGACCCGATCCTCCCCAGTAGGCAACAGGCCAGAAGGTGAAGCTGACGAGGTGATCGCCACTAGTATCGATCTGATATCGGCTTGTCATGTCCACATATTAGAACCCCAGTGGAATCCAATGACGGAGTCACAGGCCATTGGGAGGGTGCGTCGGATAGGGCAGACGCAGCCGGTTTCAGTGACGAGGTATATTGTCAGTCGCTCCATCGAGACTGTAAGTACTAGTCATTCTGTTAAGCCAGCTGGCAGCGTGTCTGCCTCTCCACGTTCCTCTTCGCGATATTTCGAGGAGAGCTCTGACCAGCCACTAGTACGTCCAATGGATACAGGAGAACAAACTGCACCTTATATCACAGTCGATTGACTTGGAAGCGACTTCCCAAGAGGAAGTTGATCAGAAAAGATGGGAGGTGAGTCTAATCGTCCAAAAACTGCACTACCGAGGTAAGTATACTGACCATAACGATAGAAGTTGAACGAGTCTTTATCATAGGCAATCTTCCGATCAAAAGATACATTTTATGAATCTGTTGCTAGACTAGTCCTCTGGGATTGGCGGATTATCGCTATTGATTCTTGCTTCCGTCGCCTCTGCCACCAGATCTCCCCAAGACTTCTTCAGCCACTTGGAAATACCCTTGGTACAAATTTCTTCCGATATCCTGACTCGCGTGGACACGTATTTTCTGCTCCTACCCTTGCCCGGTTCAGTGCTCTGTTGCTTTTCATACTCGATCTCAGGCTTAGCACCACGATATATTAAAAATCTCATAAACTTTGCTGCCTCTTCGGTGTCCTGCTGTGCTGCCCGCTGAAGAGGTCTTGCTTGATATCTATGAGCCTGGTACTCCAAATCTGCGCCAAGGTCAAGGAGTTCTGAGGCTAGTGTTATAGAGCATGTCGTTGCGGCAACCGACTGTAGACCAGTCCCAAGGTATTTCCGAGGAACAAAGCCCATGTTGTTGAGCTTCCTCCAGAGTGTAATCAAGACCCGCTCACTTTGTGGCCGACCTCGCGTTGCTGAAACGATCTGAGGTTCCATTGCATAAATCGAACTAGTAGAATTCCCTTTACCCTTTGAATAGACGCTAACCACGATCGTCTCAATGTGGTAATACAGGGCAACGGACTTGTCGGACATCAAAACTTTCACGAATACAGGATTGAAGGAATAGCCAGAATGTCGGTTTATCTCATTACCGTGTTGTTGTTGCGCTCTGATCGCTAGCCACTTGGATGTTTCGAGGTTACCGGCTGTTACTGCTGGGAGAAGACACTGTGAGAAAATATCCCGGATCCCGCTTCTCCTTTCCAGAAATCGAGGCCCAATAATTTCAATCATATTTGACGATCCAGAAGATGCAGTCTCTATAAAAAGAGCTCTGATTTGATCATGACTCAAATCTTGAGCAGACGCCAGCACGGATTGGACGTTGTGCACCCTGCCGGCTCTTATTAGAGCGAGTAGGAAAGATACTAGCTGGTCGTTGTTTGTCGGGTCACAACGGATAGATTTTCCTGGGTCTTCTACCCTGTGAAATTGGTCTAGGTGAACCTCTCTCATTCGGCGAGACAGGAACCCAATATCGGTATATTCGCATGTCGGGACGTCGCATCTCCAAGGTCGGTCGTGGTCTTTGCTGTGGGCTCTCCGAAGTTCTTTCGTTTCGAAGCCGATCCGGTGGAACATGCAACCCACATAAGGGCACTTGAAAGGCCGAGTGCCATAGTTGCGTTTAATGGCGTCGCAGTGGCATTTCTCTGGGAATTGAATGTGTGCCCTGTGCCCGAATGAGGTGTAGGCCGTTTTGTCAAGAATTTCTTGGAGAGTTGCTGAGATATGCCGCAGCGTCAACGGATCCAACGTCTTCCAGTTGTCTGATAGAGTGCGTCAGTTTACTCAGTCTTTCGTAGAACGAAGCGGCCAGACGCTATAGGACATCCGGCGGATGTGAAGTCTCACCCAGTCCTAGCTTAAACAACCCCAGCTCGGATTTCTGGCAAAACCTTGCCTCTTGACAGAGCAGACGATAAATTTCGGGGAATTTGCCCTGAAATGGCTTCAATCCTGAAATTTCGACTTCATCGCTAGGTGGGACATGGTCGCTATTGACTCGGAAATCCGATATGCCACGCAAAAGACCCAGGAGTTGTGAACACTCTGGTGAGCCTTCATCGATCTTGTTGGATCGAAAGTAGATCTCAACCAAGCGAAGCCAGACGCCCGCAGCATAGTGGTGAAACCGATATACGCCGTTTATCAGATGTATTTCGAGTTGACTCCTGTCGATGGCGGGATCGTGATGGGCCTGGCAGAGATATGTGAGGCAGCAATTTGCGAGACTGAGAGTGTAATGACTGATGTCAAGCGAATCAGCAATGTCGCGGCTGAAGAAGTATCTGGCCACGTGGTTAATATACTGGCGAAACGGGCCATTGCCATGGACTTACTCCTTCGCAGTAAAATGCACAAACTGGACCTCGTCGTCGAGAACTTCCACCACTGGCCCGCAAAGCCGAACGAGGTTTAATGCTGAGTAACCCTTTGGAATCTGGCGGTAGTCTCCGGCGCGAATGGAAAGAGCTTGCTCGAGTTCCTGGATCGTCATGGGCACCGGGGAGCATCCAACCCAGCCGAGGATCCTACGAGCCTTATCCCTCGCAAAATCGGGAAGTCTCTTGTTTATGCGCAAGAAGATTCTTCCGTATCTGTGTCATTGTTAGCAAGAAATAAAGAAAAGAAGAGGAGATTGGGGAAGATAGCGCGACTTACGCGTCGTTGAGATCTGTCGGGAGCACCTTCAGCTCATCCCGCACCTCGTCGATTGTGTCGAGAAACTCCAGACTCCTCAGGATGAGTTGGGCGTACATAAACATTCCTGGTTGCCAATTCATTAACCGTGGCTCTTCAATGAACACCGCATAATAGGGGGTTTGTGAAGATAAATCACCTTTGGCCCGACCCGCGATTGGAGATAGTAGTTCTATGATTTCCCTTTCCTCCTCCGAGTCGAAACCGCGATACTGGGCCCAGTCACTGTAGCGACTCGTGACGTAGATTTGAATGCTGTCTGTATTTCGCGTATCAACCCGAATCTCGGTTGACACGGGCTTCAAGAGAGTCCCCAGGTCATGCTCCGCTCTGCTGCTGATAAGAATCCTAGTCTCCTCACAGCTTTCGGATACACGGAGCATCTCCTGAAGCAGAAGCACCCTCTCGGTCTCATCGATCTCATCGAGGCCATCAATGACAATATGGACTGGGCCGGAACAAGCCAGAATCTTGATCAGCACATCAGTGGCAGCGGCACGATCGGAGCTGAGAGTCTCGCGACTGACTTCGCACACAACGTCCTGAAGTGCGCTGTCGTCTCGAGCAAGTTGGAATATCAGGGAATGGAGGACCGAAAGAGCCGATGTGGAATGCTGAAGTGCGTGACTGAGGAAGGAGAAGATTACCCTATTGCAAGAGGAATTGCTGGAGCGAATGGCGTCAATAACACATGCTGCGAGGAACGTCTTGCCTGGAGGTAGACCACGAATCAGGATCGACAACTAGATATTTCCAGTTACTAGGATTTCTCACCTCCACCAGGTATTCCGCGGAGCCAAATAATCTTCGGCGAGTCTTCGGTAGCATTGAGCCACTTCCGCATGTGAGAGTCATTGAGAAGCCAGCTCCCAGTCCCTTCGCAAAGCCGCCCGCGCAGGTTGTTAAGTTTTATATCGTAGAATGTGGGCGCCATGCTAGTTTCAAGCACTCTGTACTCTGTTCGTCTGGTCGACCGCTCGAGGTTCTCGAAATGCTCCATTTCGCGAGCTCGTGCATGGTGCTCCTCCTGGATGTGCTCGAGGCGGACTTCGTTCCGGAGCATTGTGGCATGCCGCGCTATTCTGTTGATAACGCCGTCGATTTGTTGCTTCTTCTTGGGCCACAGAGCTTCGAAGAAAGCTTTAAATCCTAGATATTGGTCAATTTGACCGTCTTCGGCGGGTCTCCACCGTTGACTGGGCGGTGCCTTGCAAAGTCCCAGGTCGCAACTTACTCGGCATGCTAAAGAACTTGAGCGAGACCAGGTAGAAATCCAAGATATCCTGAAAGAATAGCGCCAACAACTCTCTGATCATGTCATTACGCTCAAAGAGTTTTGTCGCGAGGCCAAACTCGGGTAGCAAGAGCCCTATCTCGGCGGTTGTGTTGATCAGGGCGTCAAGAGACGTCGTCAGGGTACTAGCCCACTGAACGAGCAGTTTGATCGGGCCCCATAGCAGCGCAAGCACGTCGGGCTTTGCCTGGACGAAGGTGTCGATGGCCCCATAGTACCCCTGTAGGCGCTCAAGGTAGGGTTTGAGCTTGGCAAGGTTGCGAAGCTTGCCCGTCTTGATTTGCTCGGCTTGTAACTTATCTGTGAGATCGTATACCTGGTCGGCAGAGGTCGTGCTCAGAACTTCTCTGTACAGAGCCTCATTCTTGAGGCCGGCCTTGAACTCCCAGATTGCCTTGTCAAAGGCAGCCTGGACAGGGTCATGCAACGGTGCGGAGGACGACATTATCCTAGACCCGCTGCATTCAAGCTTCCCGACTCCATTCGGGACCTGGCAGACGACTGGAAGTAGGAAGGCTGAGAAGGCTGGACACACATGGTCATCCATGCCTTCACTTGAATGTTCCAAAAGGGCAACCATATGCACAGCCCCAATTTGGCGCGCCACCGCCGCCACACCAGGCAACACTCTTTTGTCATGGAGTTGTACGCAGGCAACTAAAATTACTGTCAGTAACTAACTTAACAGTTACTAACAGTTACTAACAGTTACTAACCGTTACTAACAGTAACTAATATCAGTAGCATACTTAAATATTAACAGTTACTGCTAGTAACTGTTACTACAGGATTATTTTTAAATAAAAATATAACGTACTACACAAACTCGCAAGTCAAACAAGCTTGTAAGCCGTTTTTATTTACATCTAACTACCCAACTTTAATCGTTAATTTTTTAATACCAACAAATTAATTAAACGTTTAACTTTACTAGAAAAATAAACATATTTAAATTAAAAAAGGTTAATTATTAACGAGGATTATATTAAAAGTTAAAAATTACTTTTAAATAATTTAAATTTATTCGAATTATTACTATATCAAGTTAAATAAGTTTAAGCTTTATTTATTAAGTTATTTAAACTTATTATTACAGGGTATTAAAAACCGTTTAAAGTATTTATATATCCGAAATACTTATATAAAACGTTATTTAATAATAATAATTTTAATAAATTCGTATAAAACCTGTTAATTAAATTTAATATTTTATATTTAGTTAATAGGCCTTATTTTTACGGTTTTGTTAATTTTGTGGAGAATTTTCTTAATAAGGTTAATCGATATATTTAATCATTATACGTACTTTTAGAGCCGAAGGCTCTAGCTATGGCTGCGCCTACGGCGCAGCCTCAACCTTAAAAATTGCCTTACTAAAATCAGGCCCTATTTTTGAGGTTAGGGCTGCGCTGCAGGTGCAGCCGTGGCTAGAGCCTTCGGCTTTAGAAGTACCTGCAAAGGTTAAATGTATTAACTAAACCTTATTAAGAAAATTCTTTACAAAAATAATAAAATTTTAACCTACTTATTATTAAGCTTATATATATTATTAAAATTATTAAAACGAAGTGTTTAAATATAATTTTAATTTAAAATTTAAAATTTTTATCATTTTATATATATATAATTTTAATTAAGATAAAATTATTATTATTAAATAAATTAAATAATTAAAATTTTATTTATTAATATATTATAATTATATATATTTTTTTAGCTAGCATAATAATAATATAAGCTTATAAATTAAAATAATATTATATAAAATTTAAATTTATTTATAATAAATTCCGAAATATATTTCTTTTTAATTAATTAAGTACGTAAAATATATTAAACGGTTTAAGGTAGATATTTTAATTTTTTAAAGGCTTAATTTTTTAAAATAAAATATTTATTTTCATTTAATACCTTTATCAATTTTTCGTCGATATAAATATTATTAATTTATACGTTAACGTTAAATATATAGCCGATAACTTTATGAAAATTTTACTTTATTAGTTTATTTATTAACTATTAAATATTATACTTAATAAATAAGGCCTTATTTTACAAAAAAATTAAGTCGATATAATATATAATTTAATTTTCGGAAAGCTTAATATTTTTCTGTTATTAAAATAAGTTTTAAAAAGTTTTTAATTATTTAAATTTTTTAATAACCGATTTAATTATTATTTAAATCGTATTATTAATAAAGTTAACCGAAAAATAACTGGGTTTTATATTAATAATACTATATTTTGTTTTTATTTTAATATTTACGAATACGAAAAAGTTTAATTTAAAAATATTTAAATATATAATTACTAGATAATATAATTATATTATTTTCGGTTTTAAATAAATATTAAATAATTAATTTTAAGTTATTATAAATAATTTTATTTTCGAACGATAGTATAATTTAATTATTATTAATAAAGAATATTTATTATCGAAATAAAAAGATTTTTAAATTAAATTTATTTATATTCGTAATTTACGGTTTTTTTTAAATATATATTAATTTACGTATATTATAATTATTAATAACGTTATAAAAATTTTTAAAATATAACGGTTTTCGCAAAGTTAATAATTTATTAAAATGTAATTATAAAATGTAAATCCGACGGTTTAATATTAACTGTTTCGAAATTAATATTTTTTTTTTATATTTAAAAGTTAACGTTCGAATTAAACGTATATAAATTTTTTAGTAATTAAGATATTCGAATTATAAAATATTAACTTTAAAATTTAATTTAATAATTTACGTATTATTGTTAGCAGTTGAGGTGATTTGTTGAAAGAGCTTTGAAGGAACTAAATGGCTTTGATTTGTGGCCTTAGGATTACAAGAACAAAGGAGCTGAAGTCTATATATGGCTGCTTCCCCACCCCCTAGTTGTAGGACAGAAATCAAGCAACCTAAATTGAATTGTAATACGCTTTTGCCGACATAATAGCATCTTTTGGTTCCGTCTTTTAGAAGAATTAATATCCCGATTTACCTATTTTGTGTTGTATTCGAGGTACTATTTTGGAACGGCAGGCTTAGCATAAGGGCGCTTAATAGCAAATTTACAAAAGAAATTAGTTCGACCTTAAAAAAAAAGGTTTTAAAATTTTTTTAATTGCTTTAAGCAAAAAAAAAAACCTTTGCTTAAAATAATGGCCGTAATCGATTAAAAGTAATAGGTTCGTCGGTACGGTAACGTTCGAAAAAATTCGAAAAAAAGAAATTAATAAAAAAATTACGATAACGTTGGGAAAAGTTATAATAAAAAACGTAAAAAGTTAGCTGGAAAGTTTCGATATAAAAAAAATAATAAAGGTATTTATAAAGTTGTTAAACGAAAGCGAAAGGAAAAAAAAATATATACTTAAATTAAATTTTTTTAACTTTAAGTTAAGTAAAAAAAATCGATTTTAAAATAATAATAACTGGGAAATATAAAAAACGGTAATTTAGGTGGCCTTTATAGCGGTTAATTACCGCGACGATAATTCGGCGAAATTTACGTAGGTAGATAAAGCCAAATTAACCGCTGCGATCGTTATTAACGTTAAAAAAGGTTTTATAATAATTATTACGGGTTTTATAAAAAAAATACGAAAATAATTAAAATATTAAAACGTTTATTTATAACGAAAAGTATCGATTAAAAAATAAACCTTTAAACTTAGCTACAATTCCTTAAATAAAAAAAATTACGTTCGATTATATAGTCGATTTTAAAAATCTAGTACGGCGGTATAACGAAATTAATATGCCGATTAACGTTAATTAATAAATTACTATATATATTAATTCGATTCGGGACCGTAATTACGATAATATCGCTTAAAAGGGCCTAATAAAAGGAAAATTTCGTTAATATTTAACCATAACGGTAAATTAAATATATAACAACTTCTTCGCCGAATTTTAAAGTAAAAATATAAAAAAATAATCGGGAAAAAATATATATAACGTAAAGCGATAAAAATAAAATAAACCAGCTTAAAATAAAAACGGTTAATTACTTTACTTTAACTGTGGTAAATATGGATATATGGCAAAGAATTACCTAAAAGCGTTAAAACGTAACGCTAAATACGAGGCTAGCTTTATTCCGGAAAGCGAGGCTAGCTTTATCCCTAAGGGACTTAAAAAAATGTACAGGTCGAGCGGAAAGGAATTTTGAGGGCGCCGGCGACGTCTAAATGGCTTCATGGCAACCCTAGGGCCATAAGGGCGTGTCGGCAGTTAAGGTGATTTGTTAAAAGGGCTTTGAAGGAACTAAATGGCTTTGATTTGTGGCTCTAGGATTGCAAGAATAAAGGAGCTGAAGCCTATATGTGGCTGATCCCCTAACCCCTAACCTTGGACCCCACCTAATGCATAGACCTAGCAATGTATAATGATTTCTACCAAAACTCGCGATATATAAAAACTAATAATAAAATAACAAAAATATATATAATGAAATAAGAGTTATATACATATAAAGGACATTATAATTAACTAAAAAAAAGGGTTTATATTATATAATTACTTAGTAATACTTTTTAATAAATTTATAAATGTTAAAATATATATATAAATTTAAAAATTTATTAAAATATTAATATTACAAAATTTCCAAAAATAATTATTATAATTTAATAATATAATAATTAAACTTTAAGTTTATAAATTTTTTAATATTATAGACGCTTTAAATTATAATTACTTTAAAGTTATATTATTATATATTATATAAATGCTTTGATTTTTAATATATAAATTTTAATATAAATTTAAACGAAATCTTTTAAAGTTATATGCTTTAATATGGAAAATATAATATTAAATTAATAAAACATTTTACCGCGTTTTTGTATATTAATATAAGGCTAATTTTATAGATTTTATATTTGAATTTATAATTATTATATATTAAGTATTTAACTTAAAACTTGTTAAATAATTCTATAATTATAAATGAATTAAGAGTAGATTTACGAAAGTTATTAGGTTATGTTCTAATGTAAATTATAATTAATATTTATTAATTTTCTAAAATTATTTTAATAAATTTTAAAAATATAAAATTCAAAAATTATTTTTAAACTATTAATATAAATATTAAAACGGAAAGTAAAATACAAACCAAAATAAGTAAATATATATATCCGTTATATTTATCAAATTTAATAAAGAATAAAATAAAATAATATTAATAATATAAAATATATTTCTAAATTTAAACGTATTTATATATAATAAAATAAGTCGATTATTTATAATTTCCTTTTAATTATACGTAATATAAATAAGATTTTATTATGCAGCATTTTTTATATTTATAATTTGTATTATATAAAAATTAAATAAAAATTATTTAATATTTAATCAAGTTTAATAAATATTAAAATATATAAATTTATAAATTATATTAACTTTAATTATATTTTAATAACATATTTATATACTTTTATTTGTAAATACATTCATAAAAAGTTTCGTTAACTTAAACTTTTAATTTTTATATTTTATTTATTATTACCGTATTTTTTCTTTTATTTTGTTTAAAGTTTTCTTTTAAATTTCTTACTATTATAATATAAATATTTTATACGTATTAATAAAATAAAGCTTTTTATAAATTCGAAAGCCGTTTTATTTTATCTTTTTTCATTATTTTATTATTAATTTTTATATATCGCTGGTTTTGGTAGAGATCTTTATACATTGCTAGATCTATGCATTAGTGTCAGATATAGGGAACACCAGTTGTGTGTTGTATTGCTTGACTAGTTGCAGGTGCTCTAGAGCGTATATCGCACTTTAATGTAGTCTAGTCACGTAATGTACATGGTCCGTTCAGAGGGAGCCTTTCCGTATATGGGGTGCTAGCGCACCCCCTGCTAACTAACATACCCCCTTAACGCCTTGACGCAGTTACGGCATTAACTCTTACACTTTATCACTTCCTAAAGCCGTAGTTATCTATTCCACCTTTCCTCCGGCGATTAAGTTCTTTTAATTAACTAATTCCTTTTTTAAAATTACTTTTAGGTTATTTTTCCGCCAATTAAAAGTTTCCGTAATATTTATTAATTTTAATTATTTTTTAAAACGTTTAAAAGGTTCGCGTAATAAAATTTTTATTAATTTATTAATTAATATATCGTCCGTAAATATATAATTTACCTTAATTATATCTTTTTATACAACTTTTCGAAATTAATAATTATATATATTTACGTACCGTAACTTTGTTTATAAAAAGGCGACGTTAACGTTAATAAGCCGTATTATTTATTAATTATCGTATTATATATTTAAAGGTTTTATTTTTAAACCGATTTTTAATTTTTTAATTAATCGAAAATTAAATAAGGTTTTTTTTGTAATTTACGTAAAAAATAATAACTTCGTTTCGGTTATAAAAGTAATTATTATGTTTTGTTTATTTACCTATTATTTTATTATTTTTTTTAAATAATTTTATAACGTAAGTTTAAAAACTTTTTCGATCGATTGTATTATCCGCGAAAAAAGCGTCGTTTTAGGTATTTAACGAATTTTTACCCCCGAATTATAACGTTAACGTTTTGGTACCGATTAGGTACAAAATAATTCGATTAGCAATTTTATAATACGCGTTGTTAAAGTTTAAGTTAAATCGGATAAATCGGAATATCGTAAAGGTTATATTAGGTCGCGTATTAATTATTACGTATAAAATAAAACCGATTTTTTTTGGTATTTGTTAACGAAGCCTAAATAGGCCAGATCAAAATTCGGCAGTAATTCGACGCCCGTTATTGGCGTATTTAGGAAATTATTTAGATTTTTTTTAAAGATTAGGTTAACTAATTTGTTTATAAAATCGGATTAGGATAACCAGATTTTTTTTTAGTTTTGTTTCTAATTATTTCGATACCGAAAAATCATTATAAGTTTTTATTTTCTGTAAAAGTATACCGTTTCCGTATTTATTTAATTAATTAATCGATAAAGCCTTAATCTTTTTTACGGTAAACCGTAACGATATCGTTTATAAAGAAAAAAAAAAGTATTTTTTAACGAATAAAATAATAAGGTTCGTAAAAAATAAGGTTAAATTTTAATTTTTTAAATATTTTAATAAAGTCTTTTTGTTATAATAAGGGTAATTTTTTAAATTTATATAATACCTTTTTGATTAAAAAAAATTTGTTACGTTATACGTATTTTAAGGGCATTTTTATAAATATTTGATAAGGTAAATTTGCGTTAACGAAGGCATTTATAACGTTATATTGCTTAAGTTTTAGGTCGAACCTAACTGTAATAGTATTTAAGGTTCGAAACGATTTTTTAATTAAAGTAAATACGTATATATTATTATAAACGTTTTTAAGTTATTAATCGTTCCGTATAACGAAACGTACTTTATATTTTTGTAACCAGTTATATTTGTTAAATTTATAAATATATATTTATATATAATTTAAACCCTATTTTTTTTAACGGAAAATTAATTAACCGTTTTCCAGGATTATATTTTTTTGTAATTTTATAAATAAACTTTTTCGGTTTTACGAAATAATTTCCTTAACGGGTATATATTTAATTCTTTATAACTTTGCGGCGGTAGCGGCAGGTTACGTTTATGTATCCGGCTTTACGACCTGGGGATTATATTATATTTTTTCGTATCGAAACTTTTTTGATTAAGGTAACGCGTATTTCGGGTAATTACTTTTTTTAAATTTCCGTAATTTACCGGCCGGTTATTAAGTAAATTTATAAAATAAGTTAATTGTTTAACGTTAAATGCGGCTTTTTAAATTTTATAATCGTTTTTAATAATATTTTTGTAATACGGAATATACGGGAAATTTACGTTTTTAATCCGTAAAATACTTTTATTTTTTACCGTTACTTTAAGTTAAATAATGTAATAAAAGTTTAAGGTTATTTTTTTAATTTCCGCCGGCGTAATAATCGTAATAGTTATTAATATAAACGTTAATAAAGGTAACGGTTTAAAGGACGGAAATAGTTCGAATATAACGGTTATATAAAAGTAATTAATTTTATGCAAATAAGCTTATTTTTTATTAACCCGTACGTTTTTTTAAACGTTTATGCCATTTTGGAATTATCTTTTTTATTTAACCAGAAGCTAAATTATTCCGTTTAGGTTTTTATTTTCTTTTTAAATATATATATTTGGATAGTTATAAGCTTAATTAGGTAGTTTTATTTGTCGGAATAACGTACGTAGTTCGTTTTTTATAATATAAAGAAAGTTATTTTTTAAGTTTTTGATATTATTTAAAAAGGTAGCTTTTTTGTTAAATTGTACGTTTTAAATAATAATAATTTTGTTAATTAATGGGTTTTAGATTTTATAAATATTCGTAAATCGGTAATCGATAAAGAAATTAATTTATGTTTTGGGATTTAGCTTTTATAATTTTTGTTTTCTTTTTATGGCGGTAATCGTTATTACGTAAGCTATATAACCGTATATTTGCAGATAGGTTTATTAAGGTTCCTAATTAAGTATTATAACGTCGTTTTTGTACGTTAAATAAATGTAATAAACTTCGTATGGGCTTTGCCAAAAAAGAGCGTATTTGGGGGTACGGTTATATAGGTATATTGTTGCTTTAAAGATATATACGATCAAAAACGAAAGTAATTTAGCACCATTTCGTATTATAATCGTTTTCTTTTTGATTATACCTTTTAAGCGTTTTGTATTCCCGTTCTAGGCCTGAGTATATAGTATTAAAGGCTTAAGTCTAATACTAAAAAAAGGTAATTAAAGTATATTTCGAAATTAATAATTTTTTAAAATTTCGTTATTATATTCGAATATTTATAAAAAAACTTTGTTTTGGTTTTTTAAAATTTTTAAAAGATATCGGAATGCTATAATTAATATATCTTGCTTTCGATTTTTAAAGTAAATATCTTAAATAAAGCCTAAGTATTTATCGCTTATAAATATAACGTATCTATATTTTTTAAGGTTTTTCTTAAAGTTTATAAAGTTGATAATAATTCGTTATCTTAATCGGGACGTTCCTTTCCGTAATTTGCGACATATTTATTTTTTGGTTTTCGTTTTGTTATATGCTTGGTATTCGACCGTTATGGAACTTTTTAAGTAAATTTTTTTTGTATAGAATTATAATTAGGCGATTATTTCGGGCTTTAAGTATCCTAGTTTTAGGTGTTATATCGTACCGTTACCGGTTTATAATAATTTCGTTATATAAAAGTTAACGTTTCGTTTATAAGTAATTAAGGTTATATAAAATATTATTATATTAATGTTTTCGATAACGAATTAATTAAATTTGTTTGTTAATATAATAATTACCTAATTAAATTTATTTCGAATAAAATTATTATTTTTTCGATTATTTTATTAATACCTTTTTTTCCGGAATTGCCGGAAAGATATTAAATTGTATACGAAGTTCTTGCAGTAGGTTACGTTATATAAATATAACGTTTTCGGGTTCGTTAGGTTTTAAAGTAATATGTTTATTTTTCCGTATTTTTTAATCGGGACGAAATTTTTCCTTACGTATATTCCGTTACCTTAAATCGTTATTTTATAGTTTAGGAACTTATTAATTGGGTTAAAAATATATATCGTAGACCTTAAATTCAGAATAATCGAATTTTTTAAGGGGTAAAACGTAACGTTTATTATATTACGTTAATTAAAAATTAAAAAATATATTAGAATTCGTTTTATTTTTTTAAAAAATTAATTTGTTTTTTAGGTAATTAATTTATTTATGGTCTTTAATAAACGGTCGATTTCTTTTTTTAAAAACTAATCGGTAACGATACGTTTTTGGATTAATATTATTATCGTTTAATTAAAGTAGAAATTTTTTGAAGCTTTTTTAGGGAATGTATAAAAGTATTAAGGTAATTTGTGATAAATATTTAGGCAAGCTTTATAACGTATGCTTTACGCATCCGATTTTTGGCGTTTTCGTTTGCTACTTTTTCGATTCGTTCGGAACCTTTTACGATTATTTCGTTTCGACCTTTTCCTAAAAAGTTTATTACGCGGTTGATTGTTAATATTCTTATTAACATTCTTGGTTTTTTTTGATTAAGATTATTTTGATTCGAAAAGTTTACAAAAGCTTTTTAAAAGGTTAAAAACGTTATCTTAATGTTTTTTGCTAACTATTATAAGTTTATTATGTTCTAATAATTTAAAAGGTTAATTTTAACCTTTAAATAATTAATCGTTTCGTTTTTAATTTCTTTTTTTTTAGGAATATATATAAATTCGATTAATTAAGTAGGATCGGCGTTATTGCTGTATATAATTGATTTATCTAGATAACTAACATAATCGTTTCGGGGATACCGTAATGCTAGCTTTAAGCTATAATCTTTTGCCATTTTATTATTTATTTATTAAGCTTTTTCGCAGCTTTCGGGGCCTGTTTTAATCGTTTTTCGTATTTGCGTTTGGTATTTATAAGTAATCGATTATCGTAAACCTTTTCGGCTTGTTATAATTTGGCGTATTATTTTTTAAGATTATTATCTAATTTTAAGTAAATTTGCTTAATCGATAAGGAAACGTTGTCCAGGATTTATATCGTAAGTTCGTTATAGTTTTTTCGGAAAGTTTTGTATTTTTAATTATAGTAAAAAAAGGTTATAAAGTTCTGGTTATAGGCTTGTTTACTTTTGGTCGTTATTTTGAGAATATTTATTGGATAGTCCGTTCGATCGATTTTTTTGATTTGGATGGTTCCTTTAAAGGATAAACTAGCTGCTTGCGTCGACTGGCGAATTCGTTTCTTTGGATAGGAGGATATATCGGGTGGCGTAGGTTTAATAGGTTATGGAAGGTTCTAATCAGGGTCGATATAGTTCTATAAATTATATTTCTTAACTTTGGCCTTAAATTCGTCCTTAAATTTATCCTAATCTTAAGAACTATTATAAATAATTGCAAACGTTATCGGTACGGTCGGCATTATGGCTATTAAAGTATATAAATAATTGTTATTAATATACAGCTTATATCGTCTCAGTAATAACTGATTAATAAATAATGATACGAATTAAGCGAATAAAACTTTTAATTGTTAGATATAAGGGATACCAGTTATGTGTTGTATTGCTTAACTAGTTGCAGGTGCTCTAGAGCGCATACCGCACTTTAATGTAGTCTAGTTACGTGATGTACATGGTCCGTTCAGACGGAGCCTTTCCGTATATGGGGTGCTAGCGCACCCCCTGCTAGCTGACAATTAGGTAGGGTCCAAGGTTAGTTATAGGACAGAAATTAAGCAACCTAGACTGAGTTGCAACACGCTTTTGCCGACAATTATTATTAAAATTATTATTTATATTAAATAAGGTAAAAATTATAAATATCTGTAATTATTTAAATAAGATTTTAATAAATTAGAAGTATTTATTAAAAGTTATAAAAAAAAAGCGATTAAATATTATAATACCGAAATATTTTACGAAAATTGAATTTACGTAACGTATTATATTATTAAAAGTTTTAAATTAATAAGCGGACCGTTTTTTAGCATTTCGTAATAATAAATCCAAATAATATAACTATAATATATTAAATTAATTTAAATTAATCGGGTTTTTTTTTCGTTAAACGTATTTATAACTTTTTTATAAGTACGCGTATTATGTCCGGGCTTGCCGTAAACGTTATATTTCTGTTTTTTGGTTTTAACCTTTTTGCGACGATTATTTCCAACCGTTATTGGTTACATTTTTTACTACTTCTTTTCGGGCAGAAAAGGTTTTTTTTTATTTTTTATTTTTTTTATATATAGTAAGTATTTTTCCTTTTTAAAGACGTTTGTTTTTAGTTTTCCGACGTTTATTTAAAACGTAATTCGTTTTACGTAATTAGGCGGTTTTTTTTTCCGAAGAAAAGCGATTTCGTATAAAAGTAATAAATTATTTTTTGTTAAAAAGTTAACCGATTCGACGATCCTTATTGGCGAATTATTTTAATAATGTTTAAATTTTTTTTTTCGCAAATAAGGTTTTTGCTTTATTATTTTATAAATATTTTTAAAAGTTTTTGCGGGCGGGGAACGAATAAAACCGGCGAAAGTTAGTAAGGAAATAATCGGCGTAAATATAACTAGAAGAATTTCGAGTTCGGGAAAAAGTTATTAAAATCGAATAAAATAAGGTTAATTTTTACGAATCCAGATTTGATATTATCGGATGTTATAGTAACTTTAAACGCGTTATAAACGCCGACAAGAAATTTTTTTTAGTAATATAAATATAATAATGTCGTATTAAGTTTTCGATATATAACGAATGAATACGTTTTAAAATAAAAAAAATAAAATACGTTAAAAGGTTAAAGTTTATACGAAAAATACGTAAATATATAAAACGTAATAATATCGTAATTAACGTAATATTTTTCGAATTTTATCGAATAATAATTTTCGTAGCCGTTAAAGATAAGAAAACGTTTTAAATTTTTCGTACGCGTTCGAATATATTTATTAAAATATTAAATTTATTTTAAACCTAATTTATTTATTATTTAATTATTATTATTTAATGTGAATTTTTTTAATCGGTTGTTAGTAATAAGTTATTGCGGTATTAAAATTTAAGGTAATCTTTTTTTATTATAATAATAAATGGCGGTATAACTTAATTTTAAAAATCAATAACTTAGATAATTATAATTTATTTTTTACTTTTTTATTACGTTTATTTAAATTTTTTACGTTTTTTAATACTGGTAATTCTTATACCTGTTATCATAAAAATTTATTAAAAATTTAATTTTATCGAAATTATAAATCTTTTTTTATAATACTATATTTTGCGATAATAACCCGAATAAAGTCGAATTATTTACGAAATGTATATGGATTTTCGGATAAAATTTATTAATAATTAATTTTTCGATTTAAATACGTTTAGAATTTTTTTTACCGTTTAATAATTTTCGACGCCTAATTAATTTTAGCGCATTTTATGACGCATTAGATAAGTAATAAATTCGTTATATTTTTAATATATTAACACCGGATAAAAAACGTTCGCGTATTTAGATTGAAAATTTAATCGATAATTATTTTTTTTTCGGTTATCGTTAATTTTTATTAAAAAAAAGATAATATCGGTTCGGGCGTATTTATTATAATATCGAGCCTTTAAGGTTATTAAAACAACTTTATATATAAAATTAAGTTTTGCATTATTAAATTTCGGATTTCGTTTTTTAATTTAAATAGTTAAGTTGATTTTCCCTTATTTAATAAATCGTTTTATATTATTAATGTTAAAAAATAATTAATTAAAGATAAATAATTAAAATATTTACAAAATTAATCCGCTTACTGGTTTAGGCCGTTTAATGGTATAGCACGTTACACGATAAATTAAAATAATTTAATAATTTTATCCGTATTATAATATTTATCGTCGTTTTTGGATTAGATATAAATATTTCAGATATTCGTTAAATAATATAATAAGAAATTTCGAAAAACTTTTTGTTAAAAAATTTATAATAATAATTCGATTAAATAGTCCGTAGTTATAAACGATTAAATATAATTAATTATAAATAAGTTATAATATTTGCATTATATTAAGCGTTTAATAGATATAAAACCGAGCTATTTATTATAAAAAAGATTAAAATGATAAAAAAAACTTAGGTTCGACGGGTTAAAAACTATATTATCCTTAAAATATAAAAGTTATAATAAAATTAATGTAATTAATTCGGATAATAAGGAAAACGATATATAATTTTATGCGAATAATTTCAATTAAAACGACGTAATATATTTAGGCGTTAATTAATAAGTTTTTAAAAATTTTAAAATAATAAAAAGGTTTTAATTAAAATTAAAATAATATTAGTAATAAGTTATAACGTAAAAAATCGTATAAATATAAATATAATTATAAATAACGTTAAATTATTAAGTTATTACGGATTTTCGTTTTTTTTTAAAAAAACTATAAAAAATAAAATTTATTTTTTGAAATTAATATTTAGGCCTTGCTGGCTCGTTACGGGGATTTGGGATTTGATTGGTTAATTGTTAGCGTTGTGGAGCGGTACTTGAGTGACTTTGAAAAAGAGCCAGCGAGGCCTGAGCTAGCTGAGGTAACTCAAAAATGGGGCCTGATTTTTGTGAGGCAATCTAGCGGATACACGTACATAGTGCATTGGTAGTATGGCAGCACTACTCAGCGCATGTATCCCCTGACCCACGCATGTCAAGGTCACAGCTCTGGTACGCTAGGCTTACGTATACGTTATACATCATGTATATTTACTTACACCTAGGTGCATAAGAAGTTGTCGTGTCTTTCGTTTCAGCGTGACAAGCGAACCCGAGACTCTGCACGAGATAGCGTACACTTGAACATCCATGTACAGGTAGCTTTAAATGGTCCCTTTCTCTTTGAAATATTAAATATACGATGCCTCTACAACTGTATCTACAAGGAGTTGGAATTTCCGATATATACATATGTACATTTTGATGCACATCACATACTGCATACATTAATCTCCTGAGTGAGATTAACGAGAGCCCCTAGATGTACTTGTGTACACCCAACATATGTACTTACATACCTAGGTAGGTTAGATACCCTATACAAGTACCCGGGTGCTAAACTACATGGGCTATGACGGCATTATCGAGCTCCCCACTTTAGTGTTCTCTAGCTGGGAGTCTGAAAGCCGGACGGCCGTCAATGAACGACAAGGGTTCCTCGAACAGGAGCCCTCTTCATATTTCGAGCACATTTGCTTCAGGAGCGTACCTTTCCAAGAGCCGGAGCTTTTTCACTCTTGTTCACTATCTTCTGTACTGGACACATAATTTTCCGGAACTGAACCTTTGCCCTACTTGCGAATGCAGAACCCCATGTCGCGCCTTGCTAGCACACAATGACCCCTCGAATACAGCGGTCTAGAGGGTTCGTAATGCATGGTCTAGAGTACACAGCGCATCTCTAAGCTATGTCGTTCCCTCTTCCTTACCATCGTGAAGATGAATTATTCCGAACGAGATCTTTGTTGCAGAAGACTCAGTCCCAGCAAGATACTGCACTAGCCGCCGCCGAGACATCGTCATCACCAGGGTCCCAACGCCGCCATCTCGTCTTTCCCGATCCCGTCGCCTTCAGGTATGCCTTAGGACCTACACCGGCGTGATTTGCAGGAGACCAACTGACCCGGCAACCTCTGCACAGGTACCTCGAAGAAGATCCATGCGTGAACGTCGTCGAGCGGAGAGAGAAGCTTCGGGGCTATGAACTATACCTAGTCGAGCAGTGGGCTTGTTCCCGGCAGTCACCTACTCTTGTCATAGTCACATATACTGGAGATGAGAAGCAATCCGTCGTGGTTGGCGTCTTGAGCGTTCCGGCAAATGAGGATGCCTGGTCACCTCGCCTGCGTGTCTACTTTAAGGCCATCCAGCAATACCATGCCCGACCAAGAGAGACTCCCCTTGGGGAGGTGATGGTGACGAACCTCAGCAGCTTTCCTTCTGCCTTGACTGTCATCCCGGTTCCCGATGGCGATATCAAGGTCCACCGAAAAGAGTTTATCGTCAACGAGGATCTCAAAAGGCTAGGGTGCTCCGGTCGGGCGGGCTTGTCCCTAACCGAGCCCACCGGAGCTTCCAAGTCCAAGTTCTATCTTCTGTACAAGACAAGCGAAAAGATCCCTTTCCCAGAAGCTGTGCTTGAGCTCGTCAAATTGTGTCAGGTTGCGCTGTACATATTCGGAAAGCTAGAGCGTGTATATATCGATGGCCTGCTCTGCGATGTCACCGAAACCGCAGTCGGCGACTGGTGGACCGAATTCGGAGCGGAGTACTACAACGTGGAACCTACCGATGGCATACTCGGACCAACGACCGTTGTTGCACTACTGGGCCTGCTGATGGGCGCAAGGAATCGGTTGAGCTATCTTGGAGCACCCGTCTCCAAAGATGTCTTTGATCTCGAATCTACGGAGAGGGGCATATACTACTTCCAAAAATACATCAAAGTGGAGAGATCCCAAAGGACCCGGAGGCTTGACAGGCAGACCCTATATAAGCTCCACGCCACAACCGCCAAAGCAGCGGCGGGGGAAGGTTGGGGAGTGCAGAAAGCGGTCAAATCGACTGTCAGAGAAATCGGAGGCGAGCGGGGAGAACTCGTCCTGGGCATGGTTGGCGGCCGTGACAAGGGCGGCATCGGTGACATTGAGACACTTGACCTCGACAAATTCATCAGGTTGCTGTCTGGAGAACGGGCCAAGTGGCTATGGTTAGGCAAGCCCAAGCGCCCGACAGCCGATTACAATGAGAGATCGATTCCTGATATGAGCAATATATTCTTCGGTAAAGAAGAGACCAACGCCCAGGCAAAGCGGGCACAGCAAGTGTCGCAGGACGAAGGGAGCGAAGCCTCACGAAGAGAAGACTCTCACACCATCTACTCTAGTCCGGCACCGGCGTCTACCCTTAGTATAGGGGATAGCCCCGGAGAAAAGGATGCTCATCGTCGAGGCGTCTTCAAAAATGTTGCCCGAGATGCTCGCTCGGGGTTCGAGCGGATCAAAGGTGCCGTCTATAACGGAGGCGGCCCCAGGGGCCAGACCGGTCGAGCCTCAAGAGACACGTCCTCGGACAGCCCGTTCCCCGGCACAGCCACGTCGATATCATCTCATACCCCGGGTGGCCTTGATGCAAGCTCAACGGCACCTGTCGGCAGGGCTTTTACGTGGAAGAACAAACCGGAAGAATACACCATGGGCATTAGAAAGGAGACTGGCCCTGGTTCGACGCCGGCGCAAGCGTACGATCGGACTCGTGATACCCAACCCACGACCAAAGCCGGCGTCATGGGACAAAAAGATACGAACGAGGATATGGTCGAGATGCGGAACGAAGTTGCGGCCATCGAGTCTTCCGTAGCTGAGTCGGCAGCGATAGGCGAGAACGATCTATGTGGGCCCGCCCTCTTCGCCATGGCTGAGCGACAGTTCAACAGTACTATCACCGTCCTACACCGGCGGCATAGCATTCACGCATCACAGCGACCTGGAACATGCCTGCCGAACGAGAGTAGGTGGCCCAGAAGAATGTCATTCAGTGAGGCGGAAGAAGCTGTACTTCGGTGGGAGGAGCTTGCAGTTCTAGATAACGATGGAGATGCAGATTTGGAAGCAGATGTGGAAGAGCAAGCTCGTCTCGCCGAGGTTGCCAGCAGCTTGTACCAGAGCATCTTTAACATCAAGCAGGGCATAGAGCCATGGGTCGACCAGAAGATTCAAAGCATCGAGGAGATTAGTCAGTACTACTCTCGACAACAGGAAGAGCTGCAAGCCATTTACTACGAGCGTAGCCATGCTTGCCAGAAGGCTAAGCAGCAGTCGCAAGAAATCATCGCGGAGGAGAGGAACCACTTCAACGAACTCCTCCGAGAAATCGAGATGTGGGGCCAGAAGCTAGACTACGAGATCAGCGGCCTCGAATCCCGGGTGCAGGACGTCGAGAGCGGCGTGGACGAGTTCGAGGTCCGTGTGGGTGAGGTGGAGGAGCAGGCCGATGAGCTGAAGACGCAGCTGGAGACGGAAAGCTGGCTTCACTGGGCCGTGCGCACACTGACGGGCATCGGGACCGGTCCGAATATCACGAGGGGTTGAGAGCCACGACGCGGTTAAAGGAAAGATGAATGCCTTCACAGCGGTATATGACTTGGCGGCGTATTTGCAACACCAGTAAAAGCCTTTTAGCATGGCGATTATCGGAGTTTGGCAATACATAGTTGTGGTATTTTAGACGAGATATATCTAGATCTAGTTTCTGCTAGGTGCTAGTACTTCATACATACTGTGAAATTACAGATAATAACTGAATTTGAAGTCCGCGTAAATAGCGCTATATTATTATAACGCTCCCCCCACATTAAAACGAGCGTTGCTATTCGGGCTATATGCTTTTTGCTAGACGGGCTATAGCCCCACTCTGCCAGCTGTATATCATGCGGTCGCAGCCCCAGTACTTCCTTATTCTTTACTAATGATAAAACACCTTAAAATACACCCGATTTCCATGATTTCCGCATACCGCATCATCATCGCCATTACATGCAGTTCGACACAACCTTCATTAAATCAACACCTTCATATTAGTTGCGAAATTTGTTACTACATTTCCGTACTTAACAGTAAATACGTAATTAATACAACTGATTCTAGTAATGCAAGAATGTTGTGTCTATATCGCAATGCTGGTGTTGGGGTTACAATATGACAATATCCTTGATTGACCGTTGTTTTAGGTGTGATTTTAGGCCCAATTGATAAGGGGTGGCATTGCATGTACCGTCGGAAACCTTTGTGGGGCGACAGCTGTTATAGGTGGGGCATAGCCCGTTTAGAAAAATCAATATAGCCCAAATAGCAACGCTCATTAAAACATACATGCGACCCCTTATTTACGCTCCTGTCCCGGGCACATCGTGTTCGTGTGACTGTCTGGTTTTCGCATGTGCTGGCTCTCTGGGTAATTAGTATAGGAGCCCATAAAGCGGGTTTCCACACGGTTACCGGCTCGCACCAGAAGATGGAGTAGCCTGTCCTCGAGGGTAGAGTACCACCGGCTCCTCACATTCGAAAACGTCTTAGTGACTTAGACGGCTCCATGTGTTATATGCTTGTAGCGGGCAGGATGGCACCGCGAAGTCCGACAAGGTTCACCTGGCCGATGTATATGGGGCACAGTAGACGTAATAATTTTCACATCAAGGTTTCGGGACACACTCAAACAGTCTTGCGTGTATGGGATGCACTATAACGAGCGCAAACAGCTCTGAAGCGGACACGGAAATGGAACAAGCCTATTGTAATTATACAACCCTTAGAACGAAGTTGTTCAGACTCAAAGGCTATTGTTGAAGGCACCTACATATATCTCCTTCTTCTCTTGCTTATGGTATACTTGCTTTAATGGAGCACAATGGCTTTGACAATTGCAAAGGCGCTTCGTCAAAGGAAGAAAGAAATAAACGACACAAGGGAACATTGGTAAAAGCATCAATCAGTATGGACTTCGGTGACGTGCCTATCTTGTTTTTGGGCGAGGAGAGACACCTGCCAGTGGAGGCCGAGTCATGGAGTCATCTTCCGGCCCCCTGTGTTGTTTTCCTCGACAAGATATTCGGGTTTCTACAAGTAGTTTGCGAGGGAGCGCTCACTGCCGGCACCTCCCTCAGGGATTATGTTCAGTTGTTCCTCGGCCTCTGCATTCGAATTGCTACGACTTGCAGAAATTATTTCGGGGTCAGCGCACTTAACCTTGGTGTTCTCTCTTCGTCGATGGCGCGTTGCGGCCCGCCGCTCTTCAGCTTCGTCACGCGTCGGCGCGGGACCGTACACGCCATCATCACCGCCGTTGTGGGGGTCTACCTGCTATGGCACGTAGTCGGCACGGCCCTCGGGTGCCGCGTCCGACTCAGCGTGGCCGTCGCCGGTAAGTCGCGCTGGAGGGTCACCTGCAGCCTACGGAGGACGCCGTACCTGAACGCTCCCTACAGGACGTTCGGGGTCATGATGTACCACCGGGACGACTTCCCCGACACACCCTTTGCGCAAGTGGATCCGTCTCAGCTGCTGCGGGGAGGCCTTCTCGGGATGCTCCCGATGCTGGCCCAGCTCCGGACCGCCGCCTGGCTTGCCTCGTGTGCCTCCTCCGTCCTGGTCCTCCTGAGCAGGCTGCTGGGGGGACAACATCCCAGCCCCGACCTAAACCCGATCCTCAGGATGTTCCATCCCGCCGGGCTGGCCGCGAAGATGCAGCAGGCGCGGCTCATCCTGGTTGATCTCCTGCCTTATTTTGCCGTATTCGCGTTTTGGGCGCTGGTCGTTGTCATAGATGTGCTGGAGGATGCCTTCCGAGCCCTGCGGCACGGGGACAACTTTTTGTCTACCACTTACCTCGGCGCTGATGTGTTGTTGAGTGTCTTTGTCGTTAACTATGTGGATTGAGGCTATGCCTGGTGCCAACAATGGAGATACCGGATGAGTTGCCTCTTTTTTTGGTTTCTTTAAGGATTAGCCAATGTGCATGTTTATCCGTGGGTAGTCTTACACCCTAGGTAGTTACAAGTTGAACATCAACACTTTGTGGATCACGGTCTTTGTTTAACTTGTGTAGCGAGATGTCTTTCTTGGTTCTTTATCATGACGAAAATGACGATAGAAAGTGCTACGTCTGTTCTAGTAGCCATCTCATGCCTTTGACCGTATCCTCGATAAATGTCTTGCTCATTTCCATTTCGGGAAAATTCGTCCAGAAGTAATGGCCTAGCCCCTTATAAACATCAATTTTCGTTTTCACCCCAGCTTCCTCCCTCAGTACTCGTTCATATATCAATCCTTCATCGCGCAGAGGGTCTAGGCCGCATACTTGAAAGTAAGCCGGTGGCAGATCCTTGTGTCCTCGTTCCGTTTTCCGGTAGTGAAAGGGCACAAGCAAGGGACTGGACATATCGCCGTGCATGCCTGCCATGCTGAAAATCCTCGCCAGGAGTTCCAGGGGTAGCAAGCCAAGTATGAGCCTGACGACTGGGGCGATGAGAGGGCTCGAAGGCCCTAAACCCACTTTGAGGATGGGATCATGACAGGGGGTCACAAGCGGATGCGAAAGATACTCAGATCGATACTGAGCGGGAATATGAGAAGGTGGCAGGAAACACATAATGGCGGGGACGCCAAGATACTGGCCCGTTAGAGGAGGCGATAGTTGTTCATCACGTGCGATGTGTGCGAGCACCGCTGTTATGTTCCCACCGGCCGATCCTCCCCCGATTACAAATCCCCGCGAAGGGTCGGTACCGAGCTCTGAGGCGTGCTGAGCGCACCATTGAAGTGCATCCCAAGCGTCGTTGATCCAAGTTGGGAAAGGGTGCTCCGGCGCGAGCCTATATTCCACGTTGACACACACAGCCCCCAGGTCCCGAGAGAACAGTCGACAGTTGACCTCCTCGTCGCTCAAGTCTCCCATGCCCCATCCACCTTCGTGAAACATGACTATCAAAGGACTCCCACCCTCCTTCTTTGTCACGGGCTTGTAGACCCTGATTTTGATCTCTGACCCGTCGCGGACAGGAATCTTCCGATCCTCCTCGGTAACTTCAGCGATGGGTCCGGGAAGGTAGCGGAGTGCCCATTTTTCTTTCAAGATAGCGGCCCTGTGCTCCCGAAGGGCAGTGTGATCCGTCCGGCCGTAGTACGGGTCGGATGGCTTTGGCGGCCTGATCGGCGGCCCCTTTTCCAGTGCGGCAGCCAGGGCTGGATGCACGATTGCCAGCGAGGCGAGTTCTTCTCTCGTACGGGGCGCCATGGTGAGGTGTGCGGGAGAATATGAATCTGCGATGCACCTAGGGATTGGCAGTGGATAGCGAAGAACCAGGTCATAAGAAGTAGGCTTACCGTTAAAAAAGAATTTATTACATTTTGAAAAATAATAAAGTTATAAAATCTTCGATTTATAATTAATAAATGCATCAAAATATTTATTTACTGAATAAGATCTTTTAAAAAATACTTGTGAAAATATAATTATAATTATTATTAATCTCTTTTTTTATAAAAAAACATTGAAATTTATAAAACGAACTGATTTCTTCGTACCATTTAAACTTAGGTTTCGTTAGCTTGTTACAGGGGTTTGGGATTTAATTTTAACGTTATGAAGTTGTTCTTGAATAGTATCGAAGAAAATGAAGAACGAGTTAGGAGAGGCTTAAGCTAGCTAAGGTAACTCCAATATTAGTAAAGCTGCGAATAATGACAAGCACCGATACCTTCCCTAGGTCTGTGCCGTATGATGCAGTTATTTAGAGCTTAAACTGTTTCTACTTTACATACTTACGTAAGTTAACAAATAAGTGCTTAAATTACTCGATAAAATGATCTGCACGTAAGCCACTGTCATTTCATAGTGGCTTACGTATTGCGATCATTGTCCTACTATTTCCCTTTTGGAGGCAAATGGTTGAGGCTTGGCAAGCCCGTCCAAGAGCTATATCGCACTTGGACCCAGTACTTCGACCGGGTAACGGTTAAGGATCTATCAAGAAAAGTATCCTTCAAAACGGACGTGGCGTAGTTGATTTAAGCTCTTAAGCTAGGAAATTCTACGTTATGAGCAGTACCATTCAGGGCTCTTATAAGATCGCCTAGGTAGGAAGTTATTACTTGATTTTTTTAAATGTCACTTGACTAGCGTGCGTTTTATGCATGTATCTCGTACGTAAATGCGTTGATGTACCTGGGAGCACGTGTAGGTACATAGGTACGTTGATACCAAATTCACGTGGCGATAAGATTATCGGGGCGGACATAGCGGATCGGCCGCAGGTTCTGGACCCTGCGGACCCCAAGCAGAGGGTAGACACAGGCCGTTTTCCACCAAGCCACGCTGCCCACGTTCGTCCGTCATACATATCCCCAATCAAATCGAACCAGCATTCTCGGCTCGGTCTTAATTACAACACGACAGAATATTCGCATTACATATTTTCTTGTACTATTACCAATTCCACTACCGAAGACTTGGAACTACGCTTTTCTAATTTACATACCCTATTTCTGTATACTGTCTCTCTCTCTCTCTCTTTTCCACTAAGTCCCCCACCGCCGGTGTCTATTATGAGCGCATCCTCTAGAGCTGCTGCCCGAAGGGCGATCCTAGTAAACCCTTTTGCTGGGAGGACCGTGGCTGCCCGACCTGGTCTCAGTCTCCCGTCAGCTTACCTTGGGCGACATGGTCGAGGTCTGCCATTAGACTTAACCACCCGCGCGCTGCTGATCCCCCTGCGATGCATAGCGACCGAGCAGAGGCCTTCAGGAGGGCCGCCCGATGGACCGCCGCCTGGTTTCAACACGGAGGCGGCTAAGAAACCTCTCCTCAAGGAAGAAGCAAGGGCGGCGGACAAGAAGGCGGCAGAAACCACGAGCAAGAGCCAGGATCGGTCGGTAGCTTCAAGGATAGAAGAATCACCTGTGCCTGAGCCCACAGCCGAGCCGAAATCGTTGAGCGAATTGGCCGCCAAGAAGAATGCAGACATCGAAAAGCAGGAAGAGAAACAGGGCAAGAAATTGACCATAGGACAGAAAATAAAGAAGGAAATCCAACATTACTGGGATGGGACGAAGCTCCTAGCGACCGAAGTTAGGATCAGCAGTCGGTTAGCGTTGAAGATGGCCGCCGGCTACGAGCTTACCCGGCGGGAGAGCCGGCAACTCAAACGGACAGTGCAGGACCTCGGTCGCTTGGTTCCCTTTTCCGTCTTCATTATCGTTCCTTTCGCCGAGGCGCTATTGCCCATTGCCCTCAAGCTCTTCCCCAATCTATTGCCCAGTACATACGAGGGTCAGAAGTCCAAGGAGAAGAAGGCCGCGACGCTTCGGGCTACTCGTAAGGAAGTCAGCTCGTTCCTGCGGGACACTCTCAGGGAGACGGGTCTCCCCTTGACGCCCGCCACGGCTCAAAAGGAGGAGTTCGGCGTCTTCTTCAGGAAACTGCGAGCTACCGGGGAGCAACCCACCGCCGAGGATGTCATCAAGATCTGCAAGGCGTTCAAGGACGATCTCACGCTGGACAACCTCTCCAGGCCGCAGCTGGTTTCAATCTGCCGTTATATGAACCTGAACACGTTCGGCACCGATACCATGCTTCGGTACCAGATTCGCCACAGAATGCGGCAGATCAAGAGAGACGACAAAGTCATCAGCTTTGAGGGCGTCGACAGCCTCAACGTGGCTGAGCTCCAAATGGCTTGTGCCAGTCGAGGTATCAAGACGCATACGGTATCTCCTGGAAGGCTGAGAGAGGACCTTCAGTCCTGGCTGGACCTGCGATTGAAGCACGGTGTCCCTTCAACACTTTTGGTACTCAGCAACGCCTACATGTACGGCGAGAAGGGGGCGGAGGAGAGTGGCTTCGATGCCCAGATCCACGCTCTGACTGGTGTGCTGTCCTCCATCCCGGAGGAACTGTTCCACGAGATCGAACTCGAAGTGCACAACGCCGAGGGCTCCGCCACCAACAAGCAGCGTCTAGAAGTCCTCAAGGAGCAGCAAGAACTCATCGAAGAGGAGAACGAGCAGAACCAAGAGAACCAGGAGACCGGTCTCGCGACGCCCAAGGACGTGGAAGATATCGACGAGAAAGAGGACAGGGCCGCGGCCGCAGAGGAGCAAGGTCTCGAGAGGAAGGTGGTTATGGAAGCGGCGGGTGCCGAAGCAGAACATACCGCAGCCGAGGGCAAAGAAAAGGAGAGGGCAGAGGCGAAAAAGACGGAGAACTAAGACAGCCCCTGGATGAGGATAGCGAGCACGCTTACGACTTTCGGGCGCAGCGCTGCTTCTCCTTTGTTATTATGTATTCATATTTTGGCAGTGCGACTACTTGCCAGTGTACTAATCCGCCCCAAGCGGTGAATTCGAGAGTCAACAAAACTCTACTGGAATAGCGAACACATTGTTATAGACAACAACTCTTGTCATAGAATTGACGACCCAATAGACCACTTATTTGATCCTGCCTTAGAAATGGCCTCGGTTATCTCAATGGCGAGAATGGTTTGTGGCTGGCTCAGGCGTCTATATCATTGGGCGCACAAGCGCTCCTTCAGGCTCGCGCCAAATGAGTTGGCTGTATCCACGTGTCGGAAAGTTACAGGAGCTGTTTCAATGTTAATCGATATGCAAAACGGGAGATAGTCGTAATTAGCGAACTCTGCTCGAACTTAATGTCCCATTCCAGCCGCAGAGGCACAGATGTAACCCCTTCTCAGAAGTTCCCATCTGGCATGTAACGGGCAAGAGCTTCACACCCCGGGGATGCAGGGCAAGGAAGGCGGCGCAGCCCAATCAGAGAAGGCCGTTTCGTCTCATCTTCCCCACACGCATCCACCTCCTGTGCCTCAGCTGTGTAGCAAGGCGAAGGAATCGGGGCCTGCCTGTAGGAAACAAGTTTTATCGGGATGGGGACATGCTTGACACGATTAGATGGCCATAGAGGCGTTGTTCGCGACAAGATTCACTTCGGCTCAGCCCCTATAACTCCCGTTCGGGATTCACGACAGCGCGGGCCGGACTTGGCCCTGAGATAAGGCGGATAACCCTAGATCTATGAATAGAACATGGCCGAGGGTCGGTAGCCAGGCGTCCCAGATCTATTTTGAAGGCTCCAGGTGTCGCGAAAATTCATAGTTGGGGAGACGATACACATGAATCCACGATTGCGTCCGCATTGCGCGGTTGGGGAGTTCTTGTGGTAAAGAACCAAACAGAACAGCAAAGCTGAGCGGGCAATTGAGCTTACTACGGCCGGCCAACTAGTTTCGAGACAGAGTCGCTACGTACATCCAAGGGGACCGTCCCCTTTCACTCCCACCTACCCGATGGAGACTCTCTGGCCAGGGCTGCGCGTTTTGGTTTTTGCCAGAGAGAGGGTTCCAGAGAATGCACCGTCGGCCTGTTTATCAACGTCCTTGTTTTACAAGATTCTTTGTTGTACCTACAGGACTCTTCTGACCCCGAGCTGAGAGCTTGGCAGATCCCGTACGGGACCCCATGTTTCGAACCATGCGGTTGGTCCCTCTGCAGGGGCTCATGCGGGATGTGGGAAGTTTCCTGCCTGCTTCTGCTATGATGGTATGAGCCATAATCGCTAAGATACAAGGGTCGGTCTGATAATCCGTGCTAAGATATACCACAGCACGCCCTGCCATCTCATGGTATCCCGTGCTCTGAAGGGGATTCTTATATCCTCACGGGGACCCAGCGAGGCCTCGTGAAGACGGATATTCATACCCAGTTCGTTTCTTTTCCTACATGTGCGTCTTGCCAGAATCCCGTTCCCGGTTGAATCGCGCGACCTGTGCAGAGACTTCATAATGCATTTCGAGCTCGCCGTCTTAGCTGCTTCGGTGCTGGCATCCGCAGCGGCTAGGACACCGGTTGACGTCGTGGCGCCGGTCCTTCCCCGACGCGATGTCGAAGTTATGGCGCCGGTCCTTCCCCAACGCGATGTCGAAGTTGTAGCGCCGCTACGTAGGCCGAGCTCCCTTATGAAAAGGGACGCCAACGCGACTTTCGACTTGGGCTTCCAGGTCCAGAACCAAGTCCTCTTCGACGGGTGAGTGGAAGCCCCAAATTGCACGCTTTCCCATCTAGTCAAGGCTCGGTTCAGTTCAGCTAACTCTGGCGACTGTAGTCCCGCGCTGAATCTGAATGTCCCATTAACGCTAGAGTGCGTCGACTGCCGGACATGGGGCTCCGTCACCGCTGTGACGTTCATCCCGGACGACATCGGCGACTTCCTCGAGGATCTCACGGACTTCGACCTGTTCAACAATGCCAATCTGTCTGTCGTTTTCAACGGCGTTGGCGCTCTGATCGACGTCAGCGTCGTCGCTACCGAGGGTATCGAGTTCACATTACCCCTGTTCGCGACGCAAACTCCATTGGGAGTGGCTGTAAGAGAAGCCCAACCTCTCACGAATTCGTGCGTGTCAGATCAATAGCAGAAACCTAACGTCCAACCCAGGGTCCAAACTTCCAACTCGGCGCCGTCTTCTTCGTAGAGCTCGTGATGGGGATCACCGGGGAGGTCGAGGCGAGCAGCGGCTTCCAGCTCCTGATCCCCGATGGCTCGGCGTTCACCATGCCGCTCGACCCCACGCTACCGAACACCGCCGCCTTGTAAGTCCCCGCCCCCCTTACTTACGCACCTATCTACCTACCTATCTACCTCCGCTCCATCCCTACCAATCACCCCCTAGTTACTTGAGAAGGCAAAGAACTAACGAACACCCGCAACCTCTAGCGATGGCACCACAGCCAGCCTCCTTCCACTGACCGTCGAGGCGCCCGCCAACCTCACCTTGGCGCTGCGGCTGCGCGTGCAGGCGGGGCTCGAGTTCGTCGGCAGCCCGCTGCTGTCGGCCACGGCGCTCGCGGGCGCCTTCCTCAACATCCCGGAGGTCGTGCTGGGGGGACGGTTCTCGTTCGGCGACGAGAACGAGTCCGAGTCCTGCCAGCTGCCGGCCTTCGCCGAGGTCAACGTCAACGCGGGCGTCTTCGTCGAAGTCGGCGCCGACGTCGGCAACGTCGGGGTCGTCGAGCTCAACCCTTCGCTCGAGACCACCTTCTTCCGCGCCGCCGTCGAGACGTGCTTCCTCGGGGGCACTGCTGATGCTACGGCACAGCAAACGGCATCATCATCTCCTTCTGCGCCTTATATGCTCATGCCGAACGCCACCGCCACCGCCACCGCGAGCCCTAGCGCAACCGTCACGACGACGACGCCGCCGGAGGTCGCGCCGGACCCGCATGCGCTCACCACGATCGTGACGACGGTCACGACGACGGCGTGCCCGCAGGTCGAGCTCCCGGCTTCTGGACTGGTGCCCCTCACGAGACTCTCCACCCCAATCACGTCCAGTCTCGTCGTCGATCCGGCGGCTACTACGCTACCGTCGCCTGCTGTTACGGGTGGTGCGCGGCGGTGACGATGATGGGGGCTTTAGGGGACATTGCTGGAGTAGCAGAAGGGACGTTGTAGCTTGAGCGATGTCAGTACGGAAGTGTTAACTAGCATGGAGAAGAGTTGCCGGCATTATGGAAGATGAAATGAAATGTAAATCTAGAGCGTTTTGATACCCGGTGTAAACCTATGGATTCCACGGTCAGAGTTCCTTGGAAGAACATTCCGCTTACAAATTCCTCCTTTTTCTGACAGGATGTTTCGCAGCCTCTATTTCATCGTCTGCTGGTGATTCACCTCATCTGACCCATCCTTGCGTGTCATTATCCTGGGCGTCACTATGTGTCTGGAAATTTGTTCCTCACTGTATTTGCTTGGTGGAGGGAAGCGAATAACTTTGATGTAGATTTGATGTTTGGGACGGAGGCGCAAGCATCCCGTATCTTTACTGTATCATAGGTTTCTCTGACTACTTCCTAACTCGCTCCCAACTGGGGGGTTTTATGTGTTTCACTAGTTAATACTTTCATGGCCCCATATCAAGGCAGTTACTATGCAACAGTGAATCATGCCTATAGATTACAACATTGTATATGCACTCTCTCGTGGACTAAGTGTTGCCATCGACACAGGACAGTCCAATAAGGGGTAAGGCCTCGTGTTTGATTCACCTCATCTGGACGGCCTCGTGTTCTCAAGCAGACATACTAGTGCGTAATTGCCATCAGAACGAAATTTGATTCGGGCTCTACATCGCCCAAGTTTGTCCAAGTGGTTCACTGCCAACGTAGGAAGCACTTAGATCCGACCACCGGTATATAAGCCCCTACGCACACCTCTCCCTTCCCCTTTCTTCTAAAGCACCTGCAGTTACCGATATAGCGGCGAGCATCCCGGAACGCCCATCACTCCCACCAATAATTCGTACTCTAGATACATAAGATTGCTCATGGCTTCGACTGCTACAGGCGACGAGCCGCCCTCCGCGAACGATTTCGGGACTCATCGATATAGGCACGACCGCCTAGTGCTTGCTCTGATGCCTCTGAATATTCGACATGTAGAAGAGGTTACTATGGAAGAAATCCCCCAGGCAATAGCTCCACCAGACAGATTCGAGGGTCCCGTGTGCGTGGATGGCAGTTTCATCGTCAAACACAACCGTACCATGAATCTCGCTGGGGACGTTTGGGTTGCACAACAGTTGTCAGTGGGCACTAATCAGCTGGAAGTACATGACCAACTGTGCTGCAAGTATGTCTCTAGCATTCACCAGGATCCAGGAAAACGAATGCTTGTATTTACGATGCATGTAAAACAGGGGCGAGGTGACGGCGGGAGTCCTACGCCTTCGCAACGGGACACTCTACTCTGAGTATGATAATTAGTCTATTCCTTGGCCGTGAAGACGAACTCACGGTTAGTATAGGGGAAAGGCTACTGTATCTGTCTCAGCCCAACTGCTGAACAGCAAATGGGAGTCCGAAGAGATCTCCGTTGGACCGACCGGCCAAGTGGTATATGGCTCTTTGTTCCTCGAGGGCAAAGGGATGATGTAAGTAGATCCCTAAACTTATATGGACGTTCATGGCTAAGATCTCTACGTATAGTAAGGCTAGCATTACCTATGTTCAAAGCCTCCTGCATAACTGCAAGGACGCGAATTACATCATCAGCGGTGCGGTCATAGTCAATGGCGATGTCAAGGTCGCTCGCGGCTCTGTCTTGTATGGTATTTCTAGAATCGTCTCGGCTGCCATTATGCTAACAATCATTACGTATAGACAAGTTGACAATCTCGTTGTGCTGGGTGATCTCCAGGTCCACTCAGGGGCTCTGTTGACCGCACATAAGGTAACGGTCAGTCGCACCACCATAATCAACACAAGCGGCCAATTAGTCGCGAACGAGATGAACGGTGGCGGTAGAATGAGGATTAACCTTGAGGAGGAATGAATGCCTACTTGTTTAGGCATATGGGAAATGACCTGGGTTACCCAATTCTGTTGGATATAGTGGCTTGAGGTCGGAAGGAATCGGGCCGTGTGTCGTGCTAATGGGTGGAGGAATACAGGGGTGACAGCAAATGCCCTCGTTTTAACGTAATGAGCTTGCGAACGAAGTGGAACGAAGGGTTATTATGTCGTCCATCCGTTCCCTTAGAAACCAATTTCCTAATTTGTAATTTTAGCTCGTCCTAAAAACTGTAGGAGAAAGTAAAGGTAAGCGCACACATGCGGCCCCGTGCATATGGGGCCGTCTCCAAGACCCCCTGTCAATGTGTATGGCCCGTGCCAGACCAAGTAATCCTCTAAAGCCCGAGAAACCTGGAAGCCCTGGAGCTGTCAGATAAGTAGCAAGATAGAATCTTGCACTTAACACTTAGATAAGCTTATCGCAAATGATCTTTTGGTGCAGTGGTTAGCTGACAGGAGCCCTAACCTCGGACCCCACCTAATGCATGACCCTAGCAATGCATAGGCAAAACACATACAAATTGATAGTAACCTATACATTCAGAAGTCGTTTAACAACGTAACAACGTCTTTTTTAATATAATAAAGCTATCTGGGCTATTAGAATTACGCTGCCGTTTTTTAACAGGTTACTTTTTAATATAATTATTAATTATAACCTGATCGCCAGTTTTTATAAGCTTAAACGTTTAATAATTTTATTTTTCGCCGTTTTAATATTTATTAAATTCGTAAAAATTTAATTAAGTTATTTAATAATAATTTAGCGTTTAAATCGTTCGTATTTTCCGAATTTCGTTTATAAGTTACGATTTTCGTAATAGAACGTAATATTTTCGATATTAAAATTGTTAAATTCTATATCCGTTTTAATTACTATATTTCGTATATCGTAAAACGTTTTCGTATAATTACGTACGGTTATTCGTATACTTTTCCGTAATTCCTTAATTTTATAAAAAATATAAATAATTTCGTTACGGGTTATAATTACCTTTTTCGGTAATATTTTTGGCTTAAAAGCCGGTTAAGATATTATTTGAAAATCTTTTAATACCGTTCCGGATTTAAAATATATATATATATTAATAAAACGTTATCCGGCTTTAATATTTTTATCGATAAAAACGATCTTTATAACTTTATAATATATTTTTAATATACTGCGTTTATATTAAAAAACGATCGCGAAAATTCCGCCAGTTTCGGATAACATTTTACGATATTTTTACTTAAAAATAAAAAAAAGAGTAACATCGAATAACTAAAAGTTAATATTCGAATAAAGTAACAAATATATAAAAATAATTTTATTTTTTATATATCTTTATATAATAATAAAAAATACGTATATAATATAATTAATTAAAATAAATAATTATTATATATAATTAGTTTACGGCTTAATTTTAAGAAAAGAAACCAGATTTTAATTATTTTAACGTAATAACGTTATTAATTTATCTTTTTAAAGTTATTATACATTTAATTTTCTCGATATCGTTAAAAAAATATATACGGCCGTATTTTTCCCGTATACAAAGCCGATATATTTAATAATGAAAATTTATAACATTATTCTCGATTTTTTAAATTTTATATAAATTATTGCCGTGGTGTCTAGCGGCGAAGCAAATGGAAGCAGCTAGAAGCTGTAGCTAACGTAGCAGCTGCAACGGCAGCTGCATCCATTCCTGCTCCCTACTCCACTTTATTATTTAAATAACGACTAAATATAAATATATCACTTATTTCTTATATTTTATTTATTTTATTTAATATATTTAAATTTTACATTAAATTTTATATTAGTTATATAGTTAATATAATGATATATATTATAAAAGTAACTTATTCGTATGCGCTATATTATGATCTTTCGAAAATAGCTTTCTCTTTTATTATAAATATTTTTGTTAATTTGTTATTGATTTTTATATATCGCGTGTTTTGGTGAAAATCGCTATTCATTGCTAGGATAATTCATTAGGTGGGGTCCGAGGTTAGCTACGTATATACAAATAGAGGGCTGTCACGCCCACCTCGCCGTTGCTCTAGTGAACCCCACCACCCCCCCTCCCCCCCTCCCCCCCATTAACAATTCCTTTAGCCACCACAAATATCCTAACATTATGAGTTAAAGTAGGAATATTTATAAAAGAATATATAGATTAGATAATAGGAAACGAATAATATGATGGCCGACAGCTTCACACGAAGTTTTCTATAAGCAACACGTACGAGAAGTTCGTAAAACTTTTAAAGATAAAGGATATTACGTAATGGTTGAAGTTTACCGAAGACGAAAATAAGGTTTGCGAAAGGATTGTAACGCGTCAGATAAAGCGCAAAGTGAGTGACGTAATAGTTCCTAATAGAAAGCGCTTTAGATCAGCTTTAAAAGGTGTTAACTATTGATGATCCTTAAAGTAGTAAGCTTTAGCGAGGTTTGCGATGGCCTTATTAGGGGATGTGTCGAATAGAGTGGCTTGAGGTCGGAAGAAATCGGGCCGTATGTCGCGCTAACGAGTGGAGGACATAGGGGTGATAGTAAATTTGTATAAGGGATTGATTCCTTCAGCCCTGAAGAAGAACAGTTAGCTGTTATCATTAACAATATATACATGGAGGCAATTCGAGGATACTCAAATATCGTGGTCTCAGGCTGTTTGACAAGTTTGGAGTGCGTGGGAGGAGGGGATTATTTTCCGGGTCAAAGGCCTGACCCAAGTCATTGCCTCCTAAGTAAACGTCTATCTGCGTGGGAACCGTTGTGTATGTAGGTCAGGTAATTATAACGCCCATATGGTACAACAAGTTATAGACCTAATTACCAATAGTGAGAGCACCGAACAGACTGAAGCTTTCGGGAATCTTCCGAGTACGATACGCTATTATGCCGTCTGTCCAAGTTCTAGATTACCTTTGTATTTTCTGTGTCATAACTTGCTCCTAGTGTTGGAACACATGTGATGCCACGCTGGCTCTAGGATTCGACGCGTTCTTTAATCCGATACTTAATCTTCTTTTAGTCGGTTGTGAAGGTAATTACTACACGACCATTGGATCATGTCGAAGAAACTTGGTACTGTAAAACCACCGAGTTAATCGGGTGATTACTGGTATAGATTCGGAGTGAAAAGAACGATAGAGAGGGCCATACTAGAGAGGGCTTGCCTAACGTTGGTGATTCACCTCGTCTGAACCATTCACACTCCTACATGGAGCTTACGAACGGAATCATTGACAATTCATCTTACTTGACAAACTGAAATGTCGTTTTACCGTTTCACGGCCATACGGTAAGGTCTACGGACTCATCTATTTATGCGGCCCCCAGCACCTCTTCCTCGTGGTGTCTTCCAGGGCACACCTAGACGTCGCGGCTGTCTTCACCCATCGCTATTTACTGCAAGCATCTTATTACACAACCAGACCCACCAACAAGAGCTCATCACACTGAGTCGACCATGCATTCGGCCACTGGAAACTCTCCCACCGCTCGTCCAGCGAGCAACACCGGCTCGGACTCGACATCTGCTTCTGAACCACCCTTCGAGCCAATGCCAGACGCGCACCAGACGACGGGGGATTATACTGGGGGCAGAGAACTTGCTCTATGGGGTCCTCTGGTGGTTAATGGCCTAGTCCGCGTGGCTAGCGACGTCAGCGTCGGCGGTATCGTCCATGCCCGACGCTCCTGGGCCTTGACCGGTTCCTTGGAGATAAAGCCCGGTTCACAATTGACTACCGAGTACGTCTAGTCACCTTCTGGGACTTACCCACATTGGCCACTACCATTCTTTACTGACCCATTGCTCACTAGATCCGACGTATCGACTGGGAGTCTTTGCGTCCGCGGACCATTCAAGCCTAGGTAAGAGTATCTTATGCTCGGCTGCAGAAGTATAACTTACAGCTAGTATAGGGGCTTAGTCACTGTTGCCCTATACGCGGTGCTATATAATCACGTTGCAGCGCGGGAAATCCGGGTCGGTGGGGATCTTTATATCAGTTTTGACGCCTCTGTGTGAGTATTACTACAACCATGAAGAGTTTGATTTTAACAGTTACACGGACAGGGTGGGTGGTGATGAATCTACCGATGAGGTTTCTGTTATGGGGCAGCTCATTGTCTGCAAAGACGCCAAAATTGCCTTGGGCAAGGTCATCGTCCTTGGCGACGTCATCCTCGAAGATATGACTTTCTTGTATGCTCTTTCTAACGATCGGACCGCGTGGAAGTAATCGCGCTGACAGTTGGGAACGTATAGGGTTGTTAACGAACTCATCGTGATAGGTAACATCCTCCTCAGCTCAACGTCTCAGCTTGTGACAGAGAAAGAGCACATCTTGGGCCGTAAAACCGTTGGTGGAGAAGGGGTTTACAGAGAGGCCCCCAGAGCTCTAAATCATACTGTGCTAGCACGACACTCTTCGCGCGGGGTTCAAGGTGTTTAGGTACGGCTACAGGGTTCATATATAACAGATCATAGACTTGAGTCCTCAGTAGGGGAGGACGGAATGGACTGTATTTTTGGGAATCTTCTGAACCAGACTCGACACTCCTGCTGCGTGCCAAGGGCAGTGAAAGGGATGAAGTGAAGAATACCAGGAATACCAGCCGCTAGATTGCGCACGACATCGAAATAATACATGTAGGTTGTCATCGATGGATGTTCCCCAGACCGACTATATTACCACGCCCTCGGAGTCCCTTTCGGTAAGAGAGCCGCGTGGCGAGGTCCGTCTCTGCGCCGGTCAAGCTTGCCACAAAGACCTAGAGAACCGACTAAACCTTTGAAATACCCAAAGAACTTGCCGAGCAAGAGACGTCCAACCAATGTGCACTAGTTATTGTTGCCCCTGACCTATCCACCCCTCCCTTCCTTTGCCCCTTTTCAATAGTCCATTCCTTGCCTAACTCTAGGTATTCAACTAATAACCTAAAAAAAAAAAAAAAAGGAAAACACTCATAGCCAGCTTACCCACTCAGCCCAAGACCGGCCATTCACTATTCCTCACTCACGTCGCCAAGTTGTCTGGTCGTACTTACATTGGCCATTATATCGTTCTAGTGCGATACCTGTGTTTCCATACAATTTGTATGCAATATTGTGTACATATCAAGCTTCGCAATCGCGGAAAATTGACCACTTTATACTGGATAGCTTTTGTCAATCTGTTACAGGGACTTGTTAGTAGGCACCATACAGTCGAGTTCTATATCCGATGCTAGTACGGCTTCATGGTCCATGTAGGACCTGGCAACCTGAATGAAAATACTAAATAGACGGACTTAGGCTGGGTGAGTAAGTACCCAAGCCATATGCCCCTTCAAATCATGACAGCACAGTTCTGTGCAGGACGTTAAATATACAGTACCAGTGTGCAAACAGCCAACCAGCCTTTCGAGGATCAAACCACCGGATCGAAAAACGAACGCATCACAACACCACCATATTACATCGCGGAGCCAGTCCAACCCGTGCTATACGGAACCGAACGAGATGACCAAGGAATCACTTGGAGAGCGCCACGTCCATTCTAAGCTTACACACGGAACACAAAGCAGTCGTCGTTCTTTAGAGTTGCCCTCGACTTGCTATGCGCCGATTCGCTTCCGGCATGGCATGGCTTGTCCTCTGGTCTCCAAGGTGTAATTCATAGGAAGAACCGCTTCAGGTCTTGCAAACGGTATCTTCCTAAGTGCATCGAACTGCTGCCTTACGCAGCGCTCCATATCGACATAGTGCGTTTTATTGCTCCAACTTAAGGCAGTTCGTGCACATTAGAGACATTTATAGATGCCGTATCTCTATTCCGCTGCTACATACATCAGCTAGCCTGCATTTCACTATAAACTTCTTTTTCGGCCATCACCGACACCGGGTCAACTTCCACGTTGCTGGGTGCCACTCAGACCCTTGCCACCGGGACGCCATCCAATGTTACATATGTGGCTCAAGGAAGCATGTCGAATCCATGCGCTGGACTCCCCATCGAGGAGGATATGGGGGATGCCGAAGTCGCTAAAACGCCAGAATACAAAATCAGATCTTTGGGGGTCATCATTCCCACATTCGCAAAGGCCGCCAGGCCGGATATCTTTTGAGAAAAAAAAAAAAAATGCTTCATGGGAAACGGGAAAATAATGGAAAATAAAGGAGAGTCGTGAAATCATGGAGCCTTTAAGCGTCCTATAACCAGCTGCTGGGCTGGACGCCTCTAATCAATCGTCATCCTGCTTGGTAGCGGCGTCTGCTTTACATCGTTTAGCGAGTAGCTGACTGTGTCCTTGTCGGCATCCTGTCTATGGCTGGTCTGCAGATGTTGTTTCAGACCCTTGTCAAAGTTGAACATGCAGATTAAACCATTGATAATGGTCAAGATGATCAGGAGGATGGTTAGGACGGTAAAGGCCGTCAGGGACTTCCGGACTGGCGTGTAATCCTGTGCATGGTATGGATTGTAAATTCGGGACAGCTTGAAGATGAAGTACGAGAGACCACCGAGGTAGAGGACCATGATGGAGATCATGCCTAGTTTTACCTCATGCCTGGTGAAGTAGGCAGCGAAGAGAAGAATTCCAATCGTGACAGGGATGGCGGCCGCCGTAAGCCCGATTTCGATATCGCTCTTGCCAGTAACAACGACGAGGAACTGGACGGTGAAGCCGATGAAGAAGAAGAAATCAAACTTCAAGAGGGCAATGTAGACCTGCAGGGTTTCCGTCAGCTACGTCTACACACCACGAACCAGCAAGAACTCGCTGGTGACATACCTGATAGTATAGGAAGCGCTTCTTCATCCGGTAATCAGCTCCGATGTACTTTAGGATATCCCAGGCGAATTCCTGATACAACTTCCAGGCGATGAGACTCATGGCAATGGTGACGGCCGCGAAGATGCATGGAACACAAATCAGGACGGGCCTCACGTCCCGCCAAACTTCGCCATCCGTGAATGCTCCCGCTCCCGATAGATTGCCGATTGCCTCACGTATTTGCTCAATCTGAATGGCAGTGTAGATGAGAAGCGCGAGGTTCGAGATGCAGAGGCCGATAACTTGGATGGTGTTTTTCGCTTGAAGGGCATCCCAAACCAAGACAAGTTCGTAGAGAAAACCGAGCAGGAAGAGGCAGAGGAAAGTGGGAATCGTCTTCAGTTCAGCCTGGACGGCAGGGTTGTTCCTCCAATTGGGCTGGTTCATATCGGCCAGCCCCCCTTGGAATCGACTAAAGGTGTAGCTGCAGAGTTCAAGTCAGGCCGATACATATCTTCACCTAGTGGATTTTAAGGGCGTTACTCACCCTTCGAACGCGATGCAAATCGCGGACTGGAATGTAACGGCTAGGAAGAAGAGTCGCGGCCACTTCTTGTTGAAAATCTCGGAAGTGGCTAGGAGAAACCTGCGCATTAGACCCGGCTTTACCGGCTGTTGTGATTCCATCATGTTGCCGGGGAACGCGGGCTGTTGCTGGTTCTGGTAATACTGAGACTGAAACTGGCCCTGCGAAAAGGTAGGCGCTCGGTTAGATTGCTGCGTGTCGGGTAATTGATGAAATCCAGAGTCGCCGAAGGGCCGGCGGGAATCGTGACCAAAAGCCAGACTGAATACGCTCCTCAACCGTGAGGAGCCGAACAAACGCCCGATTAATTAAAAGAGGATGATTACGGTCAGGGGAAAATGGCCTCCCAGTGTCCCGGATGCAGTGAGAAGATGGACCTGGATTAAATCGAAGTAGAAGCTTGCTACCCTCGGTATCGCGATACACGATGAGCGAAGCTGGAGTTAGGTAGTAACCGGGACTGGGTTTGATAAAATAGGGCGCGACACAGGATTTAAATCGTAAACTGATATAATTCCTCGTCTCAGGTCGAGTGCACGTCGGAAGTGATGCCGCAATCGACGTACGTCTAATAGGCCTGGCGAGAGTCGAACGGAGAATTGATTAGGCGGGCGCGTTGGTGGAGTGGTGGCCTGAAAATGAGTGCTGGTGGTCTGGAGAAGGGAAGACGGCAAAATTCCTGTATTATGTTGTAGTTGGGCGGACTGAAACAGGTCGAGCAGTTTGATCGGTGACGAGGATTCAAGGGGGTCCGGATGCTACCTAAGCGTAGAAAGTGTAACAGAAACAGAAGCAGAAACAGAAACGGACGGTTACGACGAGGGCTTCTGCAATCCGCAATCGACTTTCGATCGGAGGCTAATGGCGGCAATTAATTGACCAAGAAACACCTGCAAGGTGAGATTGCTGGCTTGCTGCCGCTGTGACTCTGTCGTTACGACTTTCTATGAGACGACCACCATCCATATGTCGCCTCGTATATAAACAAGTATGTACGGGTGTATGAACGGCTTGCCCCGTCTTTTGGGTCTTGGATCCTGGGGTTCTGTCGAATGCGCCGGAGACTAGATAGCCGGCGACAAGAGACAGGATACCAAAAGAGAACACGAGGCCGATTAATGATGTTTGTCAGCTGTCGTGTCGTCGTATGCAATGCTACGTCTGTAGTAATCCGTTTGTTTTACAATTGATGAATGGGTGAGATACAATTGAAAAGGGGCCTTGTTTTTGGTTTGATGCTCATAAGCCGTCATAAGAAAAGGCGAAAAAATGACAATGAAAGCGAAGGTACCGTATTGTCTTGTCGACAGATGGATATGAACTCGGTCTGAAGTGACGAAGAGGAAAAGAAAGGTAGATGAGAAGCTTTCAAGGAGTTTCCACATCAATCAATACTATCCTGGGTTGGATACGGGAACAGCAAAACCAGTTAATGAAATATTCGCCAGACATTCAATTCTAGTAGCTACAGATATTGTAGGTCTAGGTACCTACTTTTACTACTTGGTAGGCTGGCTGTCCGGGTGTCTAAGTAGGTAGGTACCTGAGGAAGGGCTGTGCTGATGGTGCTAGTCCAGGATAAGTAGCGTCCCGGGGTAGGGGGCGAGTTTTCTTAGTCGTCCCCGATAGTGCATCCCTGATCGGACATCGGCACGGAGTCTACACGGCAAGCAGCATTCGGTTTATCACTTGCAGAGTACAGTTTTGCTTTGCGACTTGCAGGCCGTATCAGCCCACATTTTTGAGACGAACATTTAACATGTTGACTCTTGGGAGCGGATGGCTTTTTTAGTAGCTTGCATCTTAAATGAGCCAATGAGCCCAGTTTATCCTTCGTTTTGATCTTCGTTTCGCCTAACCGGCTGCCTCCCACATCGGAATGCTTTCAGTCCCCTTGCCTACGCCTCGATAAGCAAGCCCTCGCCGGATTATTTATTTTGTACCACGAATATGCAATGCTAGTAATTGCTCCCAAGATTTGATCCCAGCGGAATGGAAGACGAAGGTGCCATTTGAAGTTGCCGTATCCCTAGATGTCCAGCAGGGCGAGCCCTTGACATCGGAGCACGCACGTTCAACCTCTGTAATGAGTCATGTCAAAACCCTCTCAAGGCTCAAGGTTTCCTTTCATATAGCAAGCGTCTTCCCTTCTCCTCATGATCCAAGGCCCCTCCGGAGGACCTACATGCGGAGTATGGCAGAAGTTTGTCTTTTTTCTCTGTGGTCAGGTTACTTTTGGCCTGCCGCGTTCTTTGAACTACGGAAAGTGGACATGGGAGGAAGAGGATCCTCCCTGTAGAAATTGGCGAACTGTTAACGGGAAGCGGACTCAGTACCACGCGAATGGCAGGGTTTACGCCAAGCTCTCGCCGGCCTTCCAGCTAGCTTAGGTGGACCATAGGCTGGGCTCTGGGTAATGTAAGTGACCCAGAAGATTGGCTTTTACGTACTATCTCTGATTGCGTACGAGCGTCCGCTCCGGCGGGTCATCATGGTGAACCAAGCGGAAAACAATATGCGAAGCGGAAGCGGCGAGACGGACTTGGTACGTAAGACACTGGGGATTTCCTGCACTAGTCCATGCACTGCACAGTAGGAATCAAACCGAGCTAATGCGGCTCGCATCGACACCCATGTACTTAGTATGAAACGAACTACTACTTCGGTCTACTTCGGTGAACCCTTGAAGTGTGTCCTCTCGACTCCACTCAGCGGAGTTGACGGCACCAGCAGCAGAGAAGTTCGTGCGGTAAGGTTATGTAGGTACTTGTGGTTCATTATTTGAAGCAGCTCAACGATGTGTTGCTGACCACGCGACGCTATACGATACGTAAACATCATACGGGTACTTGTAAGAAGTGCCGTATAAAGATGAGGGAAGATGGCATATCAACCAAGTCTAATCGACCTCGGTTATAGGTAAAAAGTTACCTGCGAATACTCCATGAAAAGAAGTCCTGATGATGGGCTATCTGTTGTTGAATGGGCGGCCAAGGGATGTTGGGGTAGGGCTGGTATTCTTACAGTAGGAGCCCTACATACATAAGGGGCAGGGCGGACATGGGGTAGGACTGCTGCTGCCACGCCTAACGGTTACATGTTTATTAATAGTAGTTTATGTACGTACATGTAACTCTAGCCTCGAGCCATATTCAATTAAGCAGAAGAGCGGCTGGCCTTAAGCGCTAGCAACATTTATTGCTGGTAGCAGATGTCCCGCTATCAATCCGTGCGGAATCAGGATGGTTTTGGTAGACAGCTCAATGTACGGTATCCTTTGTGGCTTTGGGGTATTTATACGTACGCCCAAGCTTCGGCTTTCAATGTAGACTAGTACCAAGTACCTGCCTAGTGCCTACAGTAGCTACGTCAAAATTAAAAACCGAGACGACACATGGAGCGCGTAACATCGCATCGCACCGCATTATACTCTTATCACATTAGTATCCCCGTTTCGCTTCGATTCTCCGTCAACCATCCCCTTCTCACGTGCCTTGCTTCGGTCTCCTCGACACTCATAGCCTTAACCACAGAGCTGCTATGATGGAGATCGATATTGATGAGGATGATCTACTGCGCAACCTCGCAAAGGGGGGGTCAATTGACTCGTAAGTGCCACAACACTTTGCCCATATCGTCGTTCGTCGCACAGCTGAGTCTCGATTCAAACTAACTTAACGTACCAACAGCTCGGTGTGGCCAGTTCTGTTGCCGCGAATAGTCTCACGCGTCGAAAAGGTATGGATGGCTCAAAATCTATGTCCGGGTCTATCTACCTTGCGCTGACCCATAGCCCCCATAAGATTGCCCATGAAGAATTTCTTATACCGAATCTACCACCCCCGCCGTCCGCAAATGCCAGCACGGTCCCATCCTCTGTCCCGCGTCTCGGTGCGCAAGCCGATTCGGAAACCACCGAGAATTTCCTCTCGCCTCTACGGTCATCCCCCCCGGGACCCGAGAGCTCGGCGTCGTCTCAAGACACAAACAAGGAGAACACGCCCGTTGCTCCGCGAACAACTGCGCCGCCTACCTCGGCGCCCCAAGCTACAGCTTCTCTTCCGCCTGGCACTTTACCGCCACAGATCAGAGCCATGCTGACTGAGATCACCTCTACATTAAAATCCTTCCCTAAATACCCTCCACATACCATCCAACGTCTCGCAGAGCTGATCCTGACGCCGAAACGTCATTACCGTAACCTACCCACCTATCTCCATGCCCTCGATCGCGTGGTCCACGTGACGTCCGGTCTCAACATCTACCCATTACCCCCGGCCGTACCGGATATGACGTCTGGTTCGGTGCTTTCGAATGGCATAGGGGACGCCCTCGACACATCGTCGTCGGCGTCGGTCGCACCGGGAAGCGACGAAGCCCTAGGCGGCGCGCTCCTTACCCCCATCCCATGGCTTCAGCCCAACCGACAACATACCCTCGGGTCATCCCCTCAGCCGGAGACGCAGTCAGGGACGGTGACGCCTGGAGAACCCGCCGACGGCAGCGGTGGCGAACATGGGCCGGGCGGCCTCCAGCCGGAGGTGCGCACCGAGAGCACCGAGACGGTCGAAGGCCCAAATGGCATGGGCAGCATCGAGACGGTATCCATCAGCGTCAACGGCGTGCCGTCCATGGGCGCAAGAGGCGTCGGGGTCACGCAGGGCGAGCTCCTACGCCAGGAACAGCGCGCGGGGGTCGTCCCCGTCAGCCAGCTCGTGCCCAGCCATCCACTCCACCAGCAACAAGCACGACACGGGAATCCCCCTAACCAGCAGCGCGGCTCGCCGGACTCGCAAGCTTCCTCCGATACCATGGAAGAGGGTGGCAGTCCCGGCGACGGCCAGGAGGGAGTTGCCTCCGCGCCCGTGGCGTCCGTCAGCGCGGTGGCCACCGACGAGGAGAAACCGCACGCCCGCGGCCCCGAGGAGATCGGACCCGAGGACATGGGTCCCCAGCCCGGCGGCTCAGCCACCGCGGCAGGCACGTACGCCGGCGGCACCGGTGCCGACATGCAAGGCATCGACGTCGAGGCGGCGGTGGGACGCAAGGCGGCGACCACCACGGCGCCGGCCGCCGCTACCGGCAACGCAGCTCCGGGGGTAAAGGCGTCCGGGGATGACGCGGATAGTAGGATGGAAGACATTGAGGAGGAGGGGGATGCTGACCAGCTGAAGCGCGAGGCAGAGGCTGAACTCGAGGGCGGGAGCAAGAAGAAGCTCAGGGAGGATCCCGACCCCGGGGACAAAGGGGCAGGAGCTGGAGGAGGGGCTGCGGCGGCCAACGCGGGAGACTAGGAGTTAGTGTTGCACCCGCAGTCACCGCACGGGCGACGGAGGCGCCGACACCACCGCCTACACACAGAAGACGGAATTACGCCGGGATTAGGTGAGGGAGATTGAATGCCACGCACGGTAGGCATGCGTGCTGAGCCTGACCGGGATGGAATGGTGGGTTAGGCAATTAGTTGCCCTGAGCGTTAGGGCTTAGTTTAGTACTTACGCTTTTTCGGTTGTGGGAAAGCAGACGACAAGACACATTCATCTGCCTATGCGTATGTACTTACGTAGGGATGCTACGCCGGGGAACACCACATAATGCTACGAAGGGATGCTGTGCTCTACGGCTTCATCCATGTGTCTGTCAATTGACGTATTGACTTTCAGGTGTCACCCCGGCTCCAAAATTTGTGATAAAATACGTATTGGCGTATTATTACTCTACCTAACTAGAGTAAGCTGGCCTGCTTATGCTTACAGTTCTCATAGATATCAAGCCACCTTATGGCGAACACGGGGGTCTATCTCCGACCCGTCAGCGCATCAGCCATGCACGTGATAACCCTTTACGTTAAAACCCGCCAGGAACAAAGCGTAGTCGATATAAAGCGAAGACAAAAGCCACGACGGCAACCGAATACGCTACGAACACCGTGCTATTGCATACCCACCCGGGTGTCTAGTCCGGCCGGACCGGCAACCAAGCAGAATCGGATGAAATCGGATCAAGTCAGAGTATCGTCGTGCCGTTTTTGGGAGCCAGCGAGTGGCCTACAAGATACGCACACCCGCCTATGCCTGCCTGAGTTACCGCTGAACCCGGTTCCGCGTTGTTACATGATGGTGGAGATGAGCTCCTTGGAGATGACGCTGTTCTGCTTGTCGTCGCGCTTGACGCGGTAGAAGTAGTCGCAGAAGTCGGAGCAGCGCATGTGGCGCAGGAACTCCTCGTCGTGGGTGATGACGATGAGCTGGAAGTTGCGCTGGACGCGGCGGGCCTTGATGATGCCGTGCAGGCTCTCGGCGAGCGAGCGGATGTTGTCGCGGTCGAGGTTGGTCGTCGGCTCGTCGAGCGCGATGAGCCCGCAGCCCACGCCGAACGACTCGGCGAGCGCCAGCCGGATGATGATGGACGCCAGTACCTTTTGCCCCGCCGAGCACCGCCCCCGCATGTCCATCTCCGTGTCCTGTTTCACCATGCACACCCGGTAGTTGTACGTCTGCCGGCCCGTCGCCGTCTCGCTGTCCGACTTGATCATGATCGTGTCGATGTCGGTGCCCTGGTACGTCTCGCGCCACAGCTCGCCCGCGATCCGGTTCACCTCCTCCATCTTGAGCGCGTGGTACTTCATGATGGCGTTGTTGAGCGCCTCGCCGTATTTTCCGAGATCCCCGACCGCCGCCTTGGTCGTCTCCACTTTGATGTGCGTCTCGCGGTACTTGCGAGCGGCGTCGTGGTATTGGGTATCCCATTCGGCGACCATTATTGCGTGCTCGTCCTCCTTCGCCCTCCTAGTGCCTATCATGGAACTTCGTTCGGCATTGAGCTGATCCCGCTGGGTCTCAAACTCCCTGGCTTCCGCGGCGAGGCGGTCATAGTCTTCATTCGCGTTACGAGACTCGAGGTCCTCCACGTCCTGCTCCAACTTCTCGATCTCGCGGAGCGTCTTGCGGTAGTTGAGATTGTCGACGATGTTTTTTCTATTGCCAGAACTGTTATTGATTTCCTCTTTCAGCTTGTTGGTGCGCGCAGTCAGGTCATTCATGTCGGTCTCGATGCCGGAGATATCCTTCTTTAGCGTTTGGATAGCCTTCTCATTGCTAACCAGGCGAGACGGACCGCCCCCCTCGATATAGGCCTGAATGTCGCCGTCTATCGCCTTGAGCTGATTGACCGAGCTGGCAAGCCCGTCGCGCTCATCTGCCACCTTCTTCTCCTTGGCTCGGCCCCTCTGCAGGGTCTCGTCCCGGATCGTCCTAGCCTTGGCGATCTGAGGCTCGATCGACTCTAGGTCCTTATCGGCCTGTTGGATGATCTCCTTTTGCGACGCCATGTCATCCTTGTGGGTCAGGATCTGGGTTTCAAGATCCCTCTTTCTCTCGAGCAACCGGACCGCCTCGCTGATCTTGTTTTTTAGTTCGCTCCGCTCGAGCTCTAGATCTTTTATCTCGTCTCGCTTCTGTTGTCGAAGGTTCGAAAGTTTGGTGATCCTGGCGGTCGTCACCCGTATCTTCTCCTTACAGGCGTCTTGCAACTCATTGATTTCCTCATCATTCCTAACCGTACCGCTCGACGACTGCTGCTGAGACATGAGTCGATCGACTACGGCAGTTGACTCCTCGATCTCGCGATGAGTGCGGGCAATATCTCCCACTATCTTGGTCATCGATTCTACCTCTTGTCGCTCCTCTTGCTTCTGGCGGACATCTTCGTCCGCATCCTCGAGGCGCCTAAGCACGCGGGACTCTTCCTCTTGAGTTTCCCTGATTTCCTTGTCCCGGGCCGGCTTCTCTTTTAGGAGCTGTTCGTAAACTTCTCCGTCGGGGCGAGCCGCTCGCAGAGTGCCCAAAAGTCGTTCCATGGTGGCGATATCTGCTTGTGCCTGCGCCTCGTTGTGTTCCTCGAGGACTTTTCGGATTTTCCTAAGGATCACCGATTTCTCGCTAGCATTGACAAAAGGCCGATGGCATAGCTCGCATTTGTTATGCTTATCCAGGGTCTTCTGGCACTCTTCATAGTAACTGGTTAGGGCTCCAGTCAAGGCGATCTCCTTCTTCTCCTCCAGTATGTCTTCCTCTAGCTGAGCGATCGCATCAGGCAAGTCCGCTACATTCGGGTCCGACTTCGGATCGCTGGCTTTGAGCGCTTTAAGTACTGTTGACTTGCGTCGTTCCATCTCGCCCTCTTTCTCTTTAGCTCTCGCCTTGGCACTGGAGAGTTTCCCCTGCACTAGTTTGAGATCTTGGATGATCTCGGTTTGTCTCCGCCTAGCCTCTTCATATGCCTCGGTCTTTGTCTGCAAGGCTTGCTGAAACTGGCGTTCGACCGTGGCGGGCTCCCATGAGTCGCCGATCAATCTTGAGATTTTGTCGCTCTCTGAACTGCTGGCCAACGCATCCAATTCTTGCTTCTTCTGTGAGATCTTCTTCTTGTGGAAATCGAGCTCGCCGCGGCTCCGAGCTAGCCTCGAAGATTCTACGAGTTCGCGTGCGAGTCTGCTACTTTCGTTTTCCAGCTGCTGCAGTTGGTCATTCTCGTCCTGGATTGTCGTGTCGAAGTCGGCACCCTGGAGTTCCTCCACGGCCGTCTGAAGCCGCTGCTCTATGCTCTTGAACGAGGAATCTAAGACAGCCTTGGCACCTTCATCGACATCCACGGCGTTGAGTAGCTGGCGCGCAGACTTGATCCGCTTCTCCAATGTGGCGTTCTGCTGTACTGCAGAGGCGCGGTCTTGAATGTATCTCGCCTTGCGACCCTCCAGCTCGGTAATGACGCCTGCCTTCTTCTCTAGGTCTTCGGCGTTCTCTCCCTGCAGACGCTCCAGTTCTCTCTTCTTGTCCGCCAACAACTTCTGCATCCGATCGTTGAAAGACTGTATCTGCCTATCGTCTAGATCGCCATCGAAGCCTCTGACTCCGTGTGTCCGAGCCTCTTGATGAACCAACTCGACCCGGAACTCTAGCTGGCGCTCGTACTTCTCCTTGTCGGATTGGAGCTTGCCCTGCTCGGCTAGTCGATTCGATAGATCATCGCGCAGTCTGGCGAGTTCCTTCTGGTACTCACTGTACTGGGCCACGTTCTCTTCATAGTCCTTCCGCAGCCTCTCAACTCGCTCTTCGTATTGCGCCAGAGTATCTTGCAGCCAGCCATCGGACTCGGTCAGCTCGTCCATTCTCGACCTCGTCTCCTCAAGGGCTTCCCGACGATACCCGAGCAGTTGCTTCTTGTTCTCCAGGTCGTTGACAATGCTAAGGTAGCTGGTCGCCTGTTCGTGCAATTCCCTGGCCCTTCTTTCGGCCTCGTCCATTTGCTTCCTCAGCTCTTTGCACTTGAGCCTCATCGTTGTGATCTCGGTCTCCAGGGACTCCATCCGGTCGGCGCACCTGTCAGCTCTCTCCTTGTCTGCCTTGTCGCGGACTTCCTGGTCCTTCAAGCCCCTAAGCTTCTCGCCTTGTTTCTTCCGTAGCACTTTAAGGTTGTCTATGGCCTTCGTGTACTTCATAGCCTCGAAGATCTCGTCGAACCGTTTCTTGAGGACACTAGGTTCGCTCATAGGCCATAGCGAGTCGTCCTGGTGGCAGAAGATGACGAACTCTAAGATGGCCTTTGGCACGCCGAGATCCTTCAAGACGAGCTCGTCGAGTTTGGCTTTCTGTGTGGATATGGAGGTATTTTCGCCCTCCATCGTGGTCTGGAGGGAACCCTCGAGGGTCTTCTGCGTCCTGGTATTCTTCTTGATGGTGAGCTGAACACTACGAGTGATGACGCGTGTCGTATTTGGCGGTATCTTATACCCGAGCTTGACTTGGGCAAGGACATTGTGCTCGCCGCAGAGCTTGGGATCGTGAATGAACGCGCCGCCCTTGGTGCTGTTGGGAGGAAGCTCACTCGTGGTGGCGTACTTGAGACACTCGATGATGGTGGTCTTGCCAGAGCCATTGTATCCGACGATGAGGGTTAGCGGCGTGAAGAACCGTATATTTTCGGCGGTGACAGGGCTGAAGCTCCGGACACCCAGAATCCGAAGCCTCTCGATGCTCGACATGATGACGCAGTGCTACTATGCACTCTATTAGGAAAGGGTAGGGGTAGATTATCAGTAGAAGAGAAACGATCAAATTGACAATGCTGATGTAAGCCCCACTTGATCGTCCCTGGTCATTATGGGTATGATAATGTGCTTTGTCTTGCGAAGTTGCTGAAAATCAAAAGGTTGAACGGATAAAGAGGGTTGTGATGCAATAAAATCGTTCAACAAATCGGCCTACGTTGAAAGCTGATAAGACGCGCTGCAGCACGCGACGCCCCGTAAGGCTCTAGGCAGTAACCTGCAGTTTCCAGGAGACCCGGGGGGGGGTTTTGCGGGGGCGGCGGCGAGGGATACATGTGGTAGGTACTTGACAAGAGGTCTGTACCTAATCTTTTCAGGCAGGCAATAATCCATGTAGCGCTAAGGGTAGAGATGTGCACATACACCTTGGATGCCTTTCCATGCTACCTACTTATAGTGACCGCCGTTCCTCATGGAAGTCGGCCACAATATCGCTGCTATTGAAGTACCCAGAACGCTAGACCGTACTTCGTACATATCCTCGTGGAAAAAGATGCCCTGAAAACCTCGACCGGTCCAAAACCTCCGTACATCCCACTTCTTAGGTATCCACTTCTTGCACAAAGCCCACCCCCGTCAACTTTTCTACTTATTACCCGAGAGGAGCGCCATCCTTGGTCACCTCCTATGCTCCTATCCTCCTATCGGCAGTCCACCCTGCGTGCCTATACATGGCGTTTCTCCAGGGGCGCCTCAGCCGGTACTGCACCGGCTCGCCTTCCGCGAAGGAAGCAAGCAGCCAGCAGACCTCTAGGCACTATCAACCATGGAATGAGAGAGCTCTATCTAGGTATTGCGTATGAATCTCTTAATGGGTACTGTAGGTGAAGGCGAAGGGTGATGGTTAAACTGACGTAATGTACCGCCCTTCCCCTGGCTTAAAGGTAAGCCCTTACTGTAGTAAGACGGCAACAGATGCATTTTTGGTTCAGGATCGGTCTTTCTCCATCTAAACCCGTCAATCCATCTGGTCCAGCCAGGTCCACCAGCTATCGAGAAACTAGAATATCAGTATCCATTTCAGAAATCCCATCCCGTCCGCTCTCGAAATTCCTCCCATCTTCCCATGCTCATGACG
>QJOA01000373.1:0-62609 GCA_004155915.1 Monosporascus sp. CRB-9-2
CTCCCTGCCGAGCGCTTCGTGCTCTCGGGCGCCGGCTGGAGCCTGCGCGACCGCTGGGCGGGCGCCGAGGCCGGCTTGGACGACGAAGACGACGACGACGAGGGGGATGACGGCGACGATAACGGGGACGACGACGAGAACGCCATGGAGGGCCTCGAGACCACCTCGGGCGGCGCCGCCGGCGCCAAGGGGACGGGTGGTACGGAGGAGGGCGATAGCCGCGGGCTGGACGAGCTGCTGGGCGATGATCTGGGCGATGAGGATATGGAGGGTATGGAGTAGTTGTCTGAGGGATTCGGATACCTAGTTGGTCGTGCGATGCGGTCAAAATCTGGACATAGTTCTGGGAGACTTGGAAGTCAGGCTTTGCGATTTGGTTTTGCTTGGAGGGTAATTTGAAGGTCACGTTAGGGAATACCGGCGTTCTGGCGATGGGCGTCGTGGTCTAGGAAGAAAAAGCGCCCCACGAGGGGCGTAGAGATGCATACACACATACACAGGCAGGCTCTATAAGGCCATGCTTTTATATCGTACAAGCCCCCGCGCCATACTTAATTCATCCCGTCCCCGCGAAGAAAACCTACAGGGGAACGGTGTCGTAATGATTGCCTACTCTGGCGTCCGAGGGGCGCACATCGTGTAATACACCACAAGTTCGTATTGTGCCCGAATAACAAATGCTCCTCTATTACAAAATACTATGCAATTCTCGAATGAGGTCTAGAACGCGTTGGAATCGGAAAATCCGTTATGCATGATTTGCGTGATACGATGTGATAAATAAGGCCGGTCTCCGGCCCAGCACCAACGCACCCAAAAACGCCCTACGCTATGCAACAGTGATGATGCTGCCCGAGGTCTAATTCAAAGCACGAAAGTACCGAAACCTACAGAAACGCATGCTTCTAGGCAGATTGTTGCGATATCCCCTTCTCCACTTGCAGGCCGCTCATCCCGGAGATGAGCTCGGCGTCGACGTCGTGACCGGCGACCGTAGAGGGAGAACGGGACGAGTCCTTGGGATCGACGTCTTGGGGGACCCTAGTCGCGGCCTGCGCGTCTCGGACGTAAGCCCTCGCCTCGTCGACAAGCTCTTCCTCTTCTTCTTCGTCGTCGGCATCCTCCTCGTCCTCGATCATCGAGCCGATCATCTGGTCCGCCCCTTCCTCGTATTCCTCGCCGTCGCTGACCTCGGCCTCCTCTTCCTCGTAGTCGTCGCCGCGAGAGATGTAGCTGTCGCCCATCTCACCCACTTCTTCGTCATCATCATCCTCTTCGTCCCCTTCTTCCTCCTCGTCCTCGCTGGCCGAGAATTCGTCAAGGTCGAGCGGCATGTCGCGCCAGTAAGTGAAATCGGTGTACTCCTCGCCGCCGCCCTTGACGAGCGTGCCGACGGGCGGGAAGTAGTGGTCGACGACCTCGCTCATGTTGACGTAGCTCAGCTTGAGCTTGTTGAGGCTCAGCAGGTCCAGCGACACCTCGGCGTTGGAGTTGATGGTGAAGATGCGGTTCCGCGGTATGTCGACGGTGCGGTACGAGATCTGGTCCGTCAGCCGGTTGCCGAACCCGGCGTAGAAGCAGCGGCTGTCGGGCCCGTACAGGTTGCGGATATCCCGGAGTGTTGCCATCTTGAAGACGTGCGGCTTCCGCAGGTATATCTCGCGCCGCAGGGCGGCCATCGTCCGATCCGGCGACAAGATGGTGGGCCCCTTGGGCAAGCGGTAGCCGTCCTGGACGATACCGTTGAGGTAGGCCCGCGTCGTATCAGACTGGCCAACCGAGCGGCTGGTGAGGTACATGATGTTGTAGCCGTTGGCAGCGATATCGCTATACAGTTTCGCAACGCCCGCGTGGGTCCAGTCGCGTCCGATCATGTTGAGCACATGGCCTAACGCATCGGATTTCGTAATTGTTCCATCAATATCAGATACTACCACCGGCGTGTTGTGTTGCCAGAGGAACATGTTGGCGTGACATGTCGCCCGATTGACGGTGAAGCTCATCGAGTTCTCCCCAGGCTTCAGATGCAAGTCCTTCAGCTGATCGCTAGTCAGCCGAAGGGTCTTGGCGTAGTTTCGGTTGGGATCGCCGGCTGTAGTAGATGAGCCGGGGGTGGTCGGCGGAGTTTGTATGTTCATCTGACCGACGTCAGACTCCGTCCTCCTGTGGGATGGCTCCCGTGTTGATGACGCTGAATCGTCGCTATGATAGCCAGGATCGGACGCGGCGTCCATGGGCACCGTCGCCGACGGCCGAAGAGAGTTGACCGTCTTCTTCATCGCAGCCTCCTTGGCATCCTCGCTGCTGTAGATCCACAGATTACCCTCTTCATCCATACCGAAGAGCGCGCCAATATCGTAATCGCCTCGAAGCTCCTCCGACAGGATCTTGCGAGCTACGATCTCTGCACGGATAGCATCTTCTTCGCTACTCTTGTAACCAGTCATATCCAGCATCAGGTCGCCTGTAGCGGTTACATGGCTGGGGATATTCACGGCGGATAGCTCTTTGGACAGTGCCATGGCTCGCTCAACGGCTTCGTTATGTGTCAAGAGAGGCGGACTACGCGACCTCTGGGATCCTCCTCGGCTATCTGCTTCCTGGGTCTCTTCACTGTATTCGTCGGCTATGGAATGGGGGGGAGGATGAAGCCGGGCGTTTGAAGGTAAGATCTCTTCGCTCGAAGAATGTTTATTGGAGTCTTGCCAGCCTCGCGAGCTGGGTCGCCTGGTCGTCAGTTCGGGCGACGTCGCAAGGGACGATAACACGTTCGGGCGAGAAAGATGAGAGGAAGAAGTGATGATTGTAGATGCCGGACGAAGTTGGGGGGATGGCTTCGGTTTGCCAGTCTCGGCGTCCAACTCAAGGAAGTCTGGTTCCTGGAGCCCACCCGCGCTGTTGGATCGATCGCGCTCAGGGGCGAGAGGCGGACTGGAAGCGGGGGAGGCGATCGGAGACGTCTGAAGACTCTGCGGAATCGTGTCGGAGGTTTCGAAGACGAAGAAGGCCTCGCCTCCCTCGCCCAGCTTCATCGCATAGTCTTGTTTAATTCCGTTTACTCTGAATTCTACCTTTTTCTCGTAGGGCCGCAAGAGCGAGAACTTTCCGAAGCGAACGTGGAAGGGGGAACAAGCCAGAGTTCCATCCTCTTGCTCGACGACTATCACGTCGATGGCGCCGCTGAGGGTTGCGGGATTTAGCGAATTCCACGCCGTAGAGACAGAATCGCTAATGTTTCTAACGTATTGCATGGTGAGCGGTAGGAGGGTTCGGCCGCGAGAGTCAGGGTTGTGCCAATCCTCAATCCTCAATGAGGGGACGACGATTCATTCATAAATACCCAACCCGAGGCAGCCTAAGGTAGGTAATCTGCGAACCGATTTGGTTGGATGGTGTGTCGGATGTGAAAGTAACGTTGTTGGTCAGCTGCGTGACTTGACTGCCCTACCCGGTTTGCGACTCCCAACAGTCAGCCAGTTATAACAACGCCGAGGCGAGGCAGAGAATTTCGATGATACGTTGGCCAATAAACAAAAAGGTCCGTCTATACAATTCTAATTATTATGGAAAACTCGCTGTTCGTGCGATATTAAAATAAGAAAGTTAGAAAACGTAGGTAACGAGCGAGTCAGTTGGGGATACGAGGTAGTGGGAGCCTTATAGATGACAGAATCGGTAGGTAGGAGGAATTATACAAGGGCAAGTCTGAATAGGACAAGGCCAGGTTGGATTTCTTCATAGTGACGAGGAGGTACCTTGAGTCTGGGCTTACACATGTACCTAGGTTACATATGTAGCTACAGTAGCGTTTTATGTGAGTGCGGCCCGGCTGCTCGGACCACAACTTCCAATTCCCTGGTCCGCTGCTGGAGTTCGGCACCCAGGAATCGGCATACTTAAGGTACATAATACGTAAATACATACCTGCAAACAGGTCATGATATCAGAAGCGGTACGGGGTAGCCTAAGCGCAGTTTATGGCAATGGATGCCATTGAGTTTCAACCCTCCCATAAACGGTCTTTAGCGGGAGTTACCTTCAATGCTAACAGCGGCGTTGAAGCTGTGCTGTTTTTACTTTTCATACCCTACATACAATGTACGTACGCTCAGTCGCTATTAGCTCTAGTACCTCTGTAGATAACATACGGAGTAGTCCGTGTACGTCTATATTCAGATTCTCTCACCTTCGCATACATCATCAAAGCATGACTTTAACTTGCAGCTCGGTAACCTTCCATAAATCGTCAGCTGCCAAAGCGAAGGATCCAAATACCCCTGCATACCCAAAGAAATGAGAAGGCCGAAACGTCATTCAACGGAAGTAGGCCAGGAGCTAAGAAGTGTCACTGTGGGGACCACAGATCTCGGGTTACCGAAGAACCTGCAGGTGACCTTTTCAGCCGCCGTAAAGCGTACCGTTTGGTAGGTCGGAAGTTGGAGTTGTGATACGCTCCTAGCGAATCATATAGCCATGTGTCTGTTTGACAGTATAAGGTTCCTTTCTTCTTCCAGGTTCCCCAACTAGCGAATCTAGAATGTTACAAACTTTTTGCTTTGTTTCGAAGCCACTCTATATGAAAGGCTGCCGCTATCGGCGGTTAGATGAATGCCCCTAGGTACATGTGGGTTTCTGCAATAGACAGAAAAACATATTCCGCCAATGAGAGATGCCTCGATATTAACCCAGCTCCCCTGAGGCGAATATTCAGATGCCGAAACAATATGCATGTGATTGGCTCAACTTACAAATGTGCACCAACTCTATATATTCTCTTCTGTCTCAAATGGAGTCCTTTAAGCAGCCCCTTTATTCTATCTAGTGATGGCGTCCCACCAGTGCCTCGGCATCTATTTTCATAACCTCTGTCGCAAGATAGGGATCGCGTCTTTTTCACACAGATGTCTTGATCTTGCCTGGGTAGCTCTAACATAAGGGCAGGCCAGTCAGCCGATGATTTAATACAGTCTTCTAGGAACAGCTACTATTCGTAAATGAAGAGCACTCTACATATGGCGCGGCTTGGTATACAGATGCCCATTTACGGTGCTCGCAAGTACACGTGGAGGTCGTAATGATCTGGTACCCCATACCGGTGTCTTGTTGGTTGTTGGTATAGAATAGAATATATTAATGACGTTGGATATTTGCCCTATTCAAGATTACTTAACACCACCCCAAACAGAAGAGGCAACTCCTATGTACGCCTTATTGGGGTTTGCTGTAAATGCAATACCCCCATTGTCCCCAACCAGCAATGACGGCTTCGGGGCGGGGTTAACAAGTGGTCGTCAGTGTCGGTAGTATCAGAGGCAGTCTCGGTTCGACTGGACGGCACTTCTCTGCATCGCCAAATATGACTGCTACTGGCGATGCATGGCGATATCTATGCCAGGGCTTCACCATGCTATGCCCGTGAGTCAGCAAGAGTTTAAAGCCACGGCTTATACTTGCTTACTAGGTACACATAAACTTTATGTATCTACACTTAAACACCGACAGGCCATAAATGCATATGCCTATTCTTGCGCAACACAATTACGGCTGCGCTTTTTGTTATTGGCAGTGAAGAATAGAAGGCGGACCATGATCAATGATGATATGGAATTTCGACATGTTATCGAGTTCAGAGAGATGGCTTGGACCCTGTGACCAGCCGCCAGCAACGGGCATAACAGCTGTGACCAATTGCTACATAGGTACGATAGACCCGACCGGCCTTTCCAGGGCCAAGCCGATTTTGTACGCGCAATCAGTTACCTGCGAATGGCATGTAGCAGCGGCCGTGTATACAGTAACCAACTTGAAGTTACGAGACGATCAATCAAGATCCAGCATCTAGCTTGATGTCGGGTGAAGATGCATTTGGCTAACAACCATCGTGGTTTTCTTTGAAAACTGCAACCCGATTATTTTGTTAACTACAGCAGATGCCTGATGACATTCATTTCCGTGAATGGATGCCCCCAAAGTCCTCCCTCTCCCCACCCCCTCCCTTCTAATCAATTTCTTGGATTTCCATATCTCTCTTAATTAATTTTTTTTCTTTGTTGATATAGTGAATCCGACTGACACCTGTCCGCCCATCCGCCCACCCGCTCCTTCGGCTTTCTATCCTGATCGCGGCGATATGTTATGGACGACTCCGTGGCCACCATCGTCTGTAGTCCCTACGATTCTGGTCATCTGCGCGGTTCTCGCCTGGTGGTCTACTGAGCCCAAGTCGGTTCATTTGAATTTGATCGTCTTGATTGGATGCTTATTGTTCTACTGGGCTATCGCGCCTGAACTCGCCCAAGAGACTCCTGTTTGGCTCTACCAGAACAGCATAACCCTTGCTACCCTACTCCGTCTCGACGTTCTGGTACTGTATCATGCGAATATGCTTATCACGGGTGCCGCAGTTCTTTGGTATGTCTAGTAGTCTCGTTCATCTTTTTCTACCTCTGCGCCGTCCTTCTAGCTTTACCTCGCTTTGTCATCGCTATCGCGCAGCCATATGCATTCGTATGCCACGTGACAACGACTTGCTGACACTAACATTTAAGGTTGGCTCACCGAGCCTGGCAGACGCTGTGGAAGCCTGTCCCTGAGCTTATAGGCATTCTCGGTGTCGATGTCCCCGACCCACCCGACGTTTCTCTCGCGGGAATCCGTGCAGACGCTGCTACTCTCAACTGGACGCGACCTCACCCCAACCGCCCCGTGGCAAAATTCTTGATACAGGTGAACGGCGTTAATGGTGAGTGGGATAACCTGGTTGGTTGTAACGGGCCGAGGTGTGGGGATTGACTTTTTGCCGTGTGCAGTGGGTGAATCTGCAAACCAGGAGACGGCCATTACCGTGACTGGCCTGAAACCGAACCACTTCTACAACGTCCGGGTCATCGCTGTGGGGTACAACAACTTTCAGGCCGGTAGTCGCGTTATACGCCTGCGGACCTTCGCAAGAGATGGTCGACCCCAGCTTGGAGACGGTCGCCTCCCCTCGAATTTCGTCCCTGAAGAGCAGCAACAGGGCATGGCGACAGATCGTGTCGACGAGGATGGAGTGTCGCGGAGCCCGGCCGCCGGCGTCGAGACTATTTCCGTGCCTGAGATAACTACGCCCGTTACGCGCGAGCCGAGCATCTCGAGTGGCCCTAGACGGAATACGTTAACGCGCAAGCATTCGCCGTCTACGACGAGTATGGATCAGTCCGTGAAAGATACGCTAAGTAATTTTTCGGGGGCGTCATTGCAGGAACTGGGAGAGAAGTTTCAGAACATTCGGAAAGAGATCGACGAGACGCAGGCACAAATTGCTAAGGACGAGGCGGAATACAAGCAGACCATCGATGAGCTCGCGGAAGAGAAAAAGGTGAAGAGACGCCTGCAGAAAGAGAAGGATGATACGACCGAGAAGCTGAAGAGGGAATTGGGCTCGACCGACAGAGCCATGAGAAGCGCGCAGCAGCGGAAAACCCAGAAGGAGAAGTTACTGCGCGAAAAACAAAATGAAAGGAAGAAGTTGGAGGATGAGATGGCGAAGTGGGAAAAGGACATTGCGTCCATGCAGAAGCGGCAAGCCTGTTTTGAGAAGGAGAAGAGAGCGCTACAGGAGAATACCGATGCCCAAGCCGAGGAGCTCCGCGCCGAGATTGCGCTCCTGCAAGCCAGCTGTGCCCAGGAAGAGGCGGAATTGAAAGAGAAAAGTAAGGTGTTGAAAGAAGCCGAGGAGCAGCGTAAAAGGCTCCCGGGAGGGGAAGAAAGCGAAGAATGGCGAGAGTCGGAGCGCCAACTCAGAAGGGATTGGGACATGCGTGCCAGAGACCTCCAGAGACGTTTATACGCTTCAAATAGGAAGCTACGGATGGTCAACGACTACGAACAAGTTTTACAGGCCCAACTCGCCGCTGCCCATCAATCCGGTCTTCCCTTCATGTATAACGAAGCCAACACATCCGCAGTCGAGGTTGATCCGGCAGCGCAAAACCAGATAAAGCGCCGAAGTCGAAACAGTAGTTCGCTCTCTAACGTGATGATACCCTCGCCTGCCACGACCTACTCAGCTGTAGATCGTGGCTATCCGGCTCCCACGAATTTCGGCCCATCCAGAGCGCCCACTATCCCGCCCGGATTTGCCCCGGGTCCGTTCATGGACCACGCCGCCGACTTCTCGGGCCCCGCGGATGATGACGGCCTCCGCGCTCTTACCGCTGGTGCACCGCTCAGCCCCACTGCCACGGCGTTATTACCAGCCGGCATGCTTGAGGACCTTCTGGACGATGACGAGCCCTCTAGTCGCGGGCCACAACGAGCTCGACAGGGCACATTTGGGCAAGAAATCTTCCCCGAGAATGACCCTCAGTCTCCCGTGTCTTCGGGAAGGTCCATCAGTATCATGTCTAGTCCGCATGGGTCTGCTCATCATCTACCGTTCCCTCAATTTTCCAGTGAAAATAGCGAGCACCGATCACTCGGGGGTCCCCGGGGCGAATTCGGCCCAGCTTCATCGCCACTTGCACAGCCAACCCAGTCGAGCAGTCGACGGATGTTTCTTCCTTGGCTTCACCGGGGTCCGAAGCCAGCTGATGAACCCCCAGCCCTGGGAACTCTAAAGCCCGCCCAGAGCAACTCGTTTCCGCGTCAGACAGGGGAGTTAGAAACCAACCCTAATAAGCGGCGGATTAGTTTTTCGACTAGCTTGAGTATGTTCCACCGCGGCCCGGCCGCGTCTCCTGCACCAGATACTATTTTTGCCAGCCCCGGCAGCAATCGCTTCCCCTTTGGTATGAACAAGAACGGGAGCGGCATTCTGTCTGAACTCGAACCAAGCAGCCCTAGACCGCCATCTATCGCTTCGTCTGAGATACGGCCCTCGACCGACAGTGGGTCCATATGGGCGAGAATGCCGCAGCCCAGTAGGATCTGGTCTCTAGAAGATAACCCGTGGGGTTCGAGAAATCCGTCTAGAAGGCCCTCGATACACGGATCTCCCTCTGCCCTGAAGACAACGCTCGCCGACGCGGACGACGAAATCCTCGATGAATCGGAACTCATGCATGCGTCTCCTAGCCAAGTTGGAGTCATTGGTACGAAGCCGTCGACGGCGAAGACCCTGAGCCAGCGTCTGAACCCGGCCGCACCGAGCTTCATGGGTGGGTTCTTCCGTGCCAGACCTGACAAGACGAAAGAAGCAAACAGGGACACCAAGGACCAGAAAGACAAACCCAAAAACAAGGGGAAAAGCAAGGGGAGCACTGCATCAGAAGCGGCGGATGAAACACCATCCGAACCCCGTCAATCACGAGATACCTTCTCCGTGGACAGTCCTTCAATGTCGGAATCCCGCGACTCGCTCAACTTGGACCAGGCCTTTTCGAACACGGCCTCGGACTCGGCAGCTGGTTTGGAACCAAAGGAGGAAGCAAGTGGGCTCAAGAAACTACTACGAAAGGGGAGCTCCTCGAAGTTCAGTCTATCGTCGGTGCGGGGCCTAGCCGGTAAGAAAGGTCCTGGTAGCGCTACCAACTCGGACAGAAACATGTCGACCGACCGAACTAGTTTCGACGAATTCGCCGAGGACATGCTCGGACGAAGCTACGACAGCGTCGCCAGCAGCCCGTCGGTAGGTCCCCTCAGCGGGGCGAAGCCTGCAAAGGAGAAAGGGGTGAATTGGGGCAGGTTCACGATGAAGAGGAAGCCCGGTAAGGAAAAGGAAAGCTTGGATTTGGATAGGAGCCAGAGCTCTCCCGCAGCGACTTCGCCGAATGGTGATGAGAAATGAAGTATGGATATTTATCTATACTTTCAAGCGTTCGTTGGTTGGGTATTCATGACTATCAGCGCTCGCTCCATTCGTTTAAGACACAGCGTTGCTTGACAACGAAATCAAGGGTCTAGACACGACCGTGGCCGTGTACAAACAGGCTAGTAGGCAAAGAAATATTGTGTCGATTATAGCTCATTAAACTAGCTATATACGCACTCCTCACGTTATGGCATTAAAAATGTATGACGACGTAGGTACATATTTTACCTTGGCTTTCCCTTGTGCTATATCCCCGAATTGCGGCTCAAGCTGCCCCGGCACCCGGATAGCGGTGTCACAGGGCAGAAATGCACCATGTCGCCTAAGTTAGCGTCAGCCCGAAAAAGCCCACTTCAATTGAAGCTCCATTGGCGGGCGATTGGAGAAGCTCCGACCTCAGCCGGCCGTTCCAGAAGCCTTTGCCATTTTTGAGCCAAACTTCCCAAGTTTCCGCCGACTCGACTCGACGAAACGTACGATTGATAACACCGACCTACTGCGGTTATAGATATACCCAACACGACAAGGATCACCACGTGATAAGGACATCTATAAGCCACTTACAGTGCATAGACGGCGCAAAGCAGCGGACTAGAAGAGGATAGCTAGCAAGCAAACCAACACATGGAGCCGTTATAGTACGGGGAAATCCGACCTCGACTCTCAATCCCACCCACCTACACCGGATCCACCCCACACCACCACCGAAATTATCGCGACTACCTGCCTAGACCAGGCGCGAGTTGCTTGTTGGTCTATCAATGGCCACGATGGCAGCACAAGATCCATCATCCTCACAGACGAGTAATGGCGGGCCGGAGAAGAGAGGAGGCAGCACGGGGCAGGGGCAGGGGCAAGGGCAAGCGGAGCGCCTCCCGATGCCCTCGCGCAACCCGCTGCCGCTGTCCGCGAGCCAGGAGGCGCAGGTCCGGGAGGTGTTCAACGCACGCGTGAGGAAGCTGTGCGCCGACGAGATAAAAGGTCTGTAAAATTTACATCAACTCCCAACCCCCCCCTTTCTTTCCCCCGAAACTCACAAACCACGTGCGATCTCTCTCTATATCCATGTATTAGTATATACGCGCATCTATGGCAGCACCCTTCCATTCCCCTCACTGGCAGAAAGAGTCCCGCCGGTTGGCTAACTAAACTTCGCTTGTGGGAAATCAGCCTTCGCAGACTGCGCCCGCAACCGAACCTTCAGCATTCCGTTCGCGTGCCGGCGGCTCTCGACGGCCATGAACGGCTGTATGGCGGCGCACGCGACGCCTGAGGAGCACGACCGCGCGCGCGAGGACTGGTTCGCCACGCGCCTCGAGCGCGCCCGTGAGCGCGAGCGACGCGAGCGCCGCCGCCTCGAGCAGGAGCGCTTCCACCGCGAGTGGTGGGGCCTGCCCGAGCGCGATCCCGACGAGGTTCGCCGCGAGCTCGAGAAGCTGGGCCGAGCCGAGAGGGTCGGTGGGGTTAGGAGGAGGAACGCTGGGGAGGATGTGGCGGGAAAGGGGGAGGGGCGGTAGGAGGTGGTCCGGGCCTGACTGGCTGGAAAGGGGGATAAGCATGTCTGCTGCTGCTGCGCATATGCGGATGGCGTTTGGCAATGGCGTACATTAATTTTGGTCATGGGGAGGGATTTTGCTCTACTTCACCTCTGTGTATATATCGTCCATACGAGCGGTGCATTGTATTATATGAGACATCATCTTTCGCAATATCTATACCCTACCATGTTGGAGGCCAAGCAGGATGCAGGGGTATCAAGACCTATGAGGACATCCGCGTTGGTCGGCCGTCGTTGTCTCTGCTGTCGAGGACGCTATTGAATGGGATACGTATAACGGCATTGCTCTCTAGTGAACGGGGGTTTAGGCAACAGGCCTTCCCGTGCGTCGCATGAAACGTGGCCTGTGACGGAAGTCCTTCCCTCACTGCTCGCCCCTGCAGGATGCCGCAGCGTCGCATCCCGAAAACGGCATACGTAGTCGCGTTCAACTTTAGCTTGGCTTTATTCAGTTTGCAACCATATGATTCATCACTTTTCAGCACAATGTTTGGGTGCGTGTCGTGCAACACCCGCAGCGAATCTCCCGCCTCACGAAGCCGCCCTAAAATGACCACTTATCCCATAGTTCACTTAAACGTTTACGCAACTTGATATGAGTTGCTCCCTTACACAAGGCTAGCAGTGCTGAGCAGTGCTGAAAAGGAGACCAGAGGACTTCTTTTTTATATATAAAAGAACTAATAAAAATAGGGGAAGGCATCGAAAGATAAAACCCAAGCCGCTACACTGCCTATCTTACCTACCTATCTATCTTTGGATGTCCCCAGTCCTGGCGGAAGACCTTTCACCTGCGTTGATTCAAGAATCAATACGCTCTTATTCCTATCTCGTACTCCCCTCTACGCCCCAGCGATTTAGTATCTACCACTTTTCCCTTTAAAACGTCCTAAGGTAACCACACATTTTCGAGATTTGAGTTAGAACTGCATCTTACCTAGCTGCGTCACGCAACGAGACTGAACAATTTCACCTACCTTTCGCTAATACAGCAGCAGCTGGTTGCTGTTGACGATGACAGACGACATTGAGACGCTGGCTAGCCATGTCGGCAGGCTGAGCGTCACCACTCAGCCATATAAGACTCAGTCCTCCATTCCTGGCGAATCATCTCCAGCCGTAACACCAAATCTGGTATTTGAAGATCTCTGCAAGTCCGCTGGCCTTACCTATACGCTGGCAACACAGCTGGAGGCCCTATCCCGCAAAGGTCAATGGCCTCCATCCGATGCTGCGCCGCTAGACCTGTTTGCACTACCGCAAACGCCTAATCATCTGATCCGTCGTTGCGGCGAACTCGAAAGAGCAGCGACTGTGATGAGAAATGCCGCAGTAAACGGCACCGTCACGCAACTTCTGAGGCTTGCAGATGACTCGAAGGATCCGCCTGATGAGCTCTGAGCGTCGAGTTGAAGTTCAAGAACGGCAAATACAATAGGCCGCGGCAGCCTGATGAGGTGGTAGTGCGGACACTGTTCCAGTGCAGCTGATGCAACCGGGGGTATGGAGATGATAGGAAGGGTAAGCGAGCCAACACGTTGTCATGAAGCAGCTCTGATCTTCTCGGGGGGAGAAGACCTTCATCGAGGTGTCATGGTATATGTGGTTGTGACTTTAACTATACAGGGCAGGTCGCCGAGCACTATTTTCATAGCAGCCGAATCGCACCTCGGTCCGGACACCGATTAAACACCAAATATATCCCTTTCCTATTAAAGGCTACTTATGTGTATAATAAGATGGCCTCGACTGATTTGATTACTACTTACCCGGGCTACGGTGTGTTAGTGAGAGAAATGCGACCATTTCGGTCCATACACCGGTTCCGAATGGCAGCGATTTACAGAAAGGTCTGGTGATAGCGTGATACAACAGAAGTGACTTCCTAACGTGTTTAAAAACCCCCAGAGCTGCCCAATGCCGGACCACATTGACCGTTCCCAACTCTGCCGCAAGTATCAAAGCAAGGATAGGCACTGTGCTCTTGGATGGGTCAAAACAACTGGATATATAGGAGAAAAAGCGACTGCGTATAGGGAATAACCCCTTTCCCTTGATGGCCCGATGATCTCGAACGTGAGGCGAGCGGAGTGGAAGACAGCTGGCACCTTCGCTCTGTTAAAGTTGAGGTCGGAATACTTAGCGTAGAGAAGGCTGTCTCTGACCAACTCACTTACGCGGGTCTCGTACTTGTCTAGTAAGTAGATGTAGGCAAGTCGAAGAGACATCCTTGACAGGACATGGTTAGGGTCGAAGTCGGGCTCATCGGCTTGCAGGCAGGCATTATCCCAGATGTTTGGAGCATTGAGGAAGCTGAACACTGTGTGATGCATAAACTTCACATTCGAGTCGAGGAGCCCGTAATTTGGCTTGTCTGGGGCGTCCGAGGATAGGCCCTGGTCGCAGGCGTCGCAGATGCAGCGTCTGTCCTGGTGGGACCTCCAGTAGCCCGCAGCATCTGCTCCTAAGCCGGGATTCGAAAACGGTGCGCTTCTTCCCTCTTTCATCCATCGGGAGCTCTCTCAGAGCCGGAAACTGGGCTAGATTCATTTCGTGCTCGTCCAGCAATGCCAACCCGGGCGTATACACACCATTCGACGTAACCGAGGAGCTCCCCTGAGCCCGCGGCTTCGCCTCGGCATTTACATGCTTCTGGTAGCACACCCTGAGCAATCTCGCGGCTTGATTCCGGTACCGCGGCTCTATGTTATTTAGCATATGCTCAGAAAGATCCTCGAGCTCTCGGGGAAGTTCATCTACTCGCCGCCGAAATTCTTCAGGGTAGTCGAAAGCATCGAAGCTGTCTAATAAAGAACGACAGGCAAGGACAACCTATTAGAACACCCGCGAAACCCTTAAACACTATAGCTTCAAGAATACTCGCTACAGTAGTAGGATCCGCTGCCTGGAGATCCTTCATACAGGGGTGAGATCCAACAGTGTCATTAACGTAAACCTTGATGTCGTCCTTCGCTAGCTCTTGCAGTTGTAGCTCAGCCTTGTGACGAAAGGCCTGGAAGCAGGATATAACCGGTCTGTTCGAAACGACAACTCTTATCGTGTTCCCCGTGGAGAGATTTCTGACGAACTCGATGCCCGTGTGAGGTAGCCAGAATACTCATCCAGTCCGTCTATGGAAAAGCAGAATCTGGCCTTGGTGGTCTCTGTCCTTAGATTGCAGAATGCCTGTACCATTTCAGGGCGGATGGGAATTTCAAGTCTGTAGCATCTGCTCTATGCGCCTCCTGCCACACGTTGGGCAACAGACGAGGTACCAATGAAGGATCTGCTTCAGAGAAGTGCCTCTCTGTGTGGAATGGACACGCATTCTAAATCCAGCATATTCCTGCTGAAGATGGCGCCAACGTAGTTCACTGATGACTGAACTGAGTGGTGTCTGGTCATCGGCTTGATCCATGCCGTAAGTGTGTTGTAGGATAATGCTCTCGCTTAGTAGTTGTCGAATGCATGAAAGGGTTCTGGAGACCGTCTTCTGGATGGTCTTGTTATCTAGCCGCGAGTCATATTGATTCGGGCTCAACAGCTGAACTCGACCCACCAATTGGAGCAGAAGTGCCTTTTCTATGTCCACTTTGGTGTTGAGGACTTCGTAGTCGCGACCGAGAGATTTGGTAGCAGAGATACAGGAGAAGAGATCAACACCATCCTTGAAAAGGCCGGCAAGTGCCACGACTCCGACGACCAGGCCGGCTGTTTCAGCTCTCATACGGACGATATAGACGACAATGCCACAAATCGCTCGGCAGGGAATTAAGGTTTACCAAAGGCGATAGTCATGAACATAGAGAGTAGTGAGTTTGAAAAAGGAGGCTGTTGTGGTGGATTGACCAATATACTTAATATAGGCTTCAACCCCTAAGTGTCAGCTTTATATCCAGTAGCCGAAGTATGGGAATCGGATAACAAAGGTTGGCTGAACATAATATTCGGTTGCTTTAATAACAGAAAATAAGGGCTAATAATCATGCGGTCTGTATACCAAAGAGAAGTATCGCGCGGAATATATAGGTAGCAGCGGTAGGATATATCTTGGTGGTCGGAGGTGGCTTAGCTAAGTATTTTAGTCGGAGCCTGCCTTCAACCCCTGTCTGCGTAGCATTAAGTCGCGTTACGGTTACAACGTCGGCAGCTGGAGCTGAGCCTTACCTTGTCGAAGTTTTGCTTACCACCCAACATAAATAAATGAAGGCCTGTGACGTATCAGGTGCAGTGAAATAGCCATAAGTAGATGACTGCGACCCTCCCACTATGGTCGAGCAAACGTATATATATATATAATGAGCAATACGAACGTTTAAGAGTGGAAGCTAATCTGTGGTCGGGCAATAAATAGACGAGACCATTGCATAGCGTATACCAAAAACTTGTTTATGATGTCTAGACGATAAAGATCTCATAGTTACTTTGAGTAACTATTAGAAAAGTCAGACATTTCCCAGATACAAGTTCACAATACTGCATTCCTGGCTATATTAAGGCTATCAGTTTAAGAATGCCAGCTCATGAAAAGATAAACTCTGTTTGTACGCTGATGCTTTCGCTTGGTCACTAACCATGTAAGAGTTGTCTTTGGCCACACGTATATGTAAAACGCTTATAGCGAGCCATTATAAGACCAAGCTTGACTTGACACCAGGCTGGGCGGATGCTTAATGCAGATGCAATGCATGCCAGGTTGTGACGGTTGGGCTAGCTAACTAACTATTAAAACCTAGTCGTACGGTTTATGTTGGCAGGAGTATCCTGAGTTCTGAGTAATAAGAAAACTAGTCACGTCTGGTGATAGCAAAGGGTAATTTACCTAACCAAGTTGTATTACAGGCTGGTAACTTATCTAAACTATAGAAAAGGCAATAAGCGTATTTTATATACTTCTTCTATCCTGCTGGCTTACCTTTGCTTAGTTGATTCCCGCTGAGCAGCCGGTTAGTGACGTCTAACCGATTACGCCTGATCCCTTCGTTTAGTGCTGCTTAGTTGATCCCGCTGAGCACCGCATTACGTGACCCGTATCGGCGCAATCAACCATTCTTGCTCCGACAGTCCGCCGGAGCCAAACCTTATAGCTCATAACAGAACTCCGGAATAACGTTATTCCCTGAAGCCTACCGGATTCTGGGCCTTTATAACTAACCAAATTGCCCCTTTTCTGCGACATATATATATCTTAAGAGGGGCTTTAAAATCCGGGGGATACCTCCGAAAAGAGTGGGGCCACCCCTATACGACGTGGTCGAGGTTAGGAAAATTTTTCTTATGCATTTATACTTTTCTACTATTTAGCCCATAATAAATAATTGAAATAATAAACTATCAAGTTAAGGTTTTGCATAATATACAACTATTCACTAATATATAGAGCCTGATATTCCCTAAGCAGCTGCAGTAAGTTCATAGCTTTGATATAGCAATAGTAGACACATCTTGAGAATTCCTTCATTTTCGATTGAGCCTACCCTATACCTTTTTACATACAAATCCTTCCGGGGTAACCTCATTTCGCATTGCAGGAAACCTCACCTTCATTACAGTTTCCTACAAGTTAATTACCTAGACGGACATTGTGCCTTAATCTCTTTGCAGGGCAAGGAATTTGAAAACCAAGTACGCACGCCTCCATAAACAGGCTCAGACACCAGAGTCGTCCTGCTCAACGCTGCTCTCTTCCGCATACGAGCTCCAAGCTGAGCAAGTGTCCTCCAAAGTGGTGCTGTCAATCAAGTCAAGAATTTCATCCCGACGGACCACGAATTGCAACGCAAACCCCTCCGAGGTGTGCCATCCAATGTGGCAGTGCATCAACCATGCGCCAGGGTTGTCCGTCTCAAATGCAAGAACAAGGTACCCAGAGGCGGGAAGCATTGCCGTATCTCTCCTTGGAGGATTATCCGTGTTCAAGGTTACCGAGTCGGACGAGAAGGTGCCAGTGCCTTGGGCAAGGACAAAGAAGTCGAATCCGTGGAGGTGAATTGGATGCGGAACGGCGAAGGTTGTTTGGATGACAACATATACCCACTCATCCGCATCAGGTAGCTCGATGACCGCATCTGAGTCATCAAATGTGGTAATGTTGTTGGAAAGTTGGAGAAGAGTGGGATCGGCCCAGTCAACAACCATTGTGGTACTGTTGAGAAACCACTTGAACAGATTGCCAACGGCGCCTACAGTTGCAATCTCGAGCAGGTCGTTCGAGTCGTCACCGACAGCTTTGCTGACGATGGGGACTAATTTGGACAAGTCCTCGTCATCGCAACTATCAGTGTATTCGAAAGCTGTCGTTGATGGCGTTGCCGTGCTGTCACCATAATGGACGATTGCCATGATATTGTCTGCGCTGTCGTTGTCGGAACATGCGACTTGGGGTATGGCGCGCATCCAAAAGTCAGTGGCAACTGTCGCTTGGTCTGCTGTTAAGATGATGTCGTATCGTTGACCTGTCGCCGTTTTATTAATACGCGCTCTTCACTTCGAGAGCGGCAGACTTACCTATGCCTATATTAACGAATTCGGTTGTGTATGGCTCGATTGGAACAAGATCCATCCCGATGACGGTAAGGGTATGATTGTCGACGGAGAATTTGAAATGCGTGTCGATTGCAGCATTGACGAGTCGTAACCTGTACGAAGTCCCTTCAGTCACGGACAGCTCTAGTCGAGATCCCGTCTGGTCATCGGAGTCGTCAGAGCCGAACACGTTAGTGCCGTTGATCAGGCCGTTGTCGAGTGTCGGCGGCCCGCTCGTTTGAGCAGTCATGTATAATTCGTCGACAGTCTGATGACTCCAGTCATTGAGGAAGACCATTCCAAGATCCTCGTCGTAGTTAGAGGATGCAGGACCGTTGATAATGATTCCTCCAAAGACGCCCTCCCATGCTTGCAGAGCGAAGTGTGAGTGATACCAAGTAGACCCGTATTGAGTCGCTCGCCATGTGTAAGTCGTTGCGTCGCCCACAGCAGTTGGGCATTGCGTGATGCTCACAACGCCATCGTTTTGATTTGTGAAATTCTGGCGAATGCCATGAAAGTGGATGCTAGATCCGTTGCCACTCGTAGTGAGGGAGTTTGTAACATGAACAACCACCGTGTCGCCCCAGTCGGCAAAGATGGTAGGGCCAGGGATTGAGCCATTGACAGCGATGGCTGAGCGGGAAACACCGTCGGGAGAGACGGTGACGTCCTGAAGTTCGAAGAAATACTCCCGAGTCACGCCAGTCTCGGGAACCGTGTTGTAGTAGTCGGTGTTGATGTCGAAATCACACCACTCAGTGCGAGTAGTTGCTGTATTTCCGTCGCAGATGTCTCGCGGCTTAATATCAGGGACGAATGGACTGGCGTTACCGGCTGCCAGGAGGCATGTAAAGAGGACGAGCAACCGATTCATTTCTACAAGCCGACCTTATCCAGCAAAGGTTTTCTGGATTTAAGTGAAAGACAAGTTGCTGGACGAATTTTCCGTTCAATGATAGTGATGATGAGACATAAACGAGTGAGTTGAGTGTAATGTGATGAAGTGACCGGCAATGAACGGCATCAAGTCCATTTTTATGATCTTCTGAAGACGAATATTTTCTGATCAGGGTAAGATTCGTCCTACCTTTTCTCGATTTCAACATGGTGTATTGCAGTTGACGATGTGTCCCAGCCACAGCAGTCGTACTCCTTGTTTGTATGTTGTGGGTAGACATCGTTTTAGCTAACGTCTTTTGAGTAGGGAATCCACCGATTGCGTTCACAGTTTACGTAGGCCTCGGGATGTGGGACATTAAGACCATTACGTTTTCCCCTGCATGTAGGTTTCTAATAATACTGAGTGGCCGAGGTGAGATCGTGTCTTGCCCTCTTTTCAGTCTATCGATGAGACGTCTTTCACGGAGTCGTAGTGTGCTACGTCCGGCATAGTCTCCTCCTTTGGTGAATGACCGTGGGGAGGGCTAGTACAGGGTCCGAGCGCACACTCGCGACTTTGGCTGATGAAACCTGCCAAGCACGATATCCTGGTCCCACCTGGATATGCCTCGGTGAAGGTGCCTTCTTTGTCGTTGCGATGAAGAGGTAGGAAACGCGTTTCCCTTGTTAGTAGAGAGCCAATGAACGGCCGCGATAGGGAACTGCATTGATCACCGCCCCACCCTTATACTTATTTCGTCTGGCGTCGGTAGAAGAAATACGGAGATTCTCCTGAACTTTGCAGATTCACGGTACTGGTGGCATGTCAAACTGGTATCGGGGAAAGAAATGAGGTTGAGTATCTGAGGTAAAGAGTCTTCGGGATGTGGTATCTTATCGAATCTGAATAGTGCCGAAAAACGTGAGTCCCCACACTATGGCGGGACACTATTAGATCTCATAGATTTGCGGATATGAAGATCAGATATGTTTATGATGTGCCGCTGGGCTCCCCGGTCAGTTTAGCAATGACATGCAGTGATGACGAATTTTTTGGTCTGCTGATCAGAACTATCTTTTATTCAGACATTTCCAGTAATATTGTCTTCCTGTATCTCTATTAAGATCAATCTGATATGTCATATTCAGGCGCCGTCGGCGTGGCTGAAGTCTTGCGTATTCTCCCCAGGAACAAGGCATTATATTTTGTGGAGATCGCCACGCGGCAGATGGGTGAATCAGATAACAGAGCTGCTGGACTGACGACTGATAAGTGGACAACTTTGCCGACCAAGAGTGAAATAAGACAACTACGACAATGCATAAATAGGCCACCTAACCTTCACTAGAGTTTCCATAACGGCATACAATATCCCTGCCAGCCCTTCGCTTCACTACTTGATCCCTTCACTTCTCGTTCGTATATTGCCATCGTTCTTTGTCAACGCTCTTGAGCACTTGAGCAATCTTGTTCTCTATTTCCTCGCCAAATATGCGTCTGCGCTGGGCATTGGTTCTAGGTGCTGCGGTGAACGCCGCAACCATTCACTCGAGGGCTGATCCACCAGAAAACTTTAATCTTTTCGCTTATGGAGAGGGAATCGGAGGTGTCCCCGTTTTCTACAATGAGGGTACTACGAGCTAGGGCTGGTTCTGCATGTGAAACATCCGAGCTGACTCGATGAACAGGCCTGGCTTTTGTCAAGGACTTCGGAACTAAAAACAGCACTGACATGGTGCCCGTGCTCTGTGAGGCCACCATCATCCCAAGACTGCAGTAATTCCAGGAGCGTTATATGGAAGTAGTACTAATCAAATATCTCACGACATAGTCACGTTCAGCGATACAACTCTCATCGCACAGCCCAATATAACCAGTACCAATTCGTCATCTTCCCCGGGTTTCGAGAGTGCAGTTTTCGGCATTCCTGCTGATGGCGCCTCGTCCCGTCAAATTATTTTCCTAGGGAATGAGACCTCGAACGGCGAGACTACATCCGGGTTTGGCTTCTTCGGTCAACTTGTCTTCTTGGAAGGCTCGGACGGCTCCTTGCAGACACAATTCTACGCTGAGCCGACTGACACTGAAGGTATCTGGGCGCTAGCATGGGACGATGCTGATGCTGAAGGAGCTGTTCCCGTCACTATCAAGGACACTCCGCCGCCGTCTTTGGAAAGTAAATAGCAACTTCAAGGCGTTGATTGCACTGGGAATTATTTAGAAGCTACTTGTCAGGCCAATCAGAGCAGGGGAAATTGTGCAAAATATGATCTTCAAGCTTCTATACTTTCATTAATTCATTAGTCTGTCCGTTCTTCTATTGGTTACACTCCTCCAGTGTCATGTATTCTCTTTCCACTTGTCCCACGTGACCGGGCACTGCTATTAACAGGAAATATAACACGAGTAACCTACCTGGTTTATAACTGTTATGATTAAGTTAATTGCATGAAAGAGTTACATAAAATATGGAAAATGTAAATTATTAGGATTAATCTTGGCTCCAGGGAGCAGTGCGGGCCAGTCGGGACACTTCAGAATCAGCAGCTTATTCTGAATATACTTAGTATGGAGGGTAAATAAATTGACCGAGTCAGGTATTCGCGCTTACTTGTATGATACATATGTGCAATTGCTGAATGTACTTAGCAGTCTACTACGCTGATATTAGTATGGTGTGGTGTCTAGCGCGCCCCACGGGTACTTGACAGGGTAGTTTTATGTCGGCCTCTTACTACGTACATACTTAGGTTTTCCGACGTATTTATGGGGCTTGTACCCCAGGTATCTTTATTTTTGCTTGTGGATTAATCCCCATATTTCGGCGATGCACCTGATTAAAATTAATAAAAATTTTAAGTTTGCTGAACGTACCGATATGAGTTTTCGGCTACGAAGTTGGTATTAAAAGGATATAGGTCGACGGCTGATTTATTTTGATTCGTCGAAGATTCGACGAAATTTCTGAACTTTGTTACTATTGCCATCAAAAAGGTTAATCAGCAAGCCATGCTGAAGTGTCCCGAACTGCACATTAATCCGGGGTGCATACAGGGTTCCAAGCCTTAATAACCAACCTAGCTACCCCTTTTCCCCAACGGGTTTCATGATATCCAAGGATATCCTTCTGGTTACTATCAATCAACATTCAATTAGGATTAAAATCTCCCTTAAAAAGGCAAAGTACAACGGCAAAAGCCGAGAGTAAGTGCTGCTGCTTACAACGCAACGTAAACGCATTCAACACGTCACTCAGGTACTCTTCGAGAGGGAGTGGTTTCTCCGTAGCTAGCGTTTTATGCTTATCATCTCAACCGATGATATGACCAGAGTTGTACATGCCAAATTCGGCGGAGTGGCGAGGTGTCTCCCCCGGCGCCCAGCACGAACGCTTCCAATGACCGTACAACTGGTTGGTGGGGTCCCGGGAAAGTCTTTAGCCGGACTTGGTGCCCATCCTTATGTGAGGTCTGCCAGCTGGCGTCGTACTACCGCGGGTGCTACACACCCTCCGATATCTTGACTGCGGGTCCGGGTGTAACCCGGGACTGCGCTGCCCGGCTTCAAATATACCGAGTTTGATCTCGATCTTTTCTATTTTAACTTGAGGCATCCTCTAAGAAGTGACTAACCAACAGCTAAAACCTCTGGCCATAGGATTGTCTGCGATATGTTGACGTATCCCGTACTCAGGTCAAAAGTTGCATGCTCGTTCGCGTCGGATTGGCAGGTGCTTTCTTCCAAAATATCCAGTTGCTATCCGAGGTAGACAGAGAAAGAGCGGCTCTTTGAACGCGCCATCTTTACCTAGATATAGGCACTGAAAAGGGACACAAGGCTTAACATTATTTGAATCTAAGTCGTCAATGTCCATGTCGCTCTGCTACATTCAGCGCCACAGTCACCAGTCGAAAGGGGAACAATAGGGCTTGGCTTGTGCTTGCCCAGCAGACATACGTCTGAACCTTGCGAATCCAGGCTCGTCTCTGCTATCTACTACCCACACAAATTAATTCGCTCACCGGATTTAGAAATATAACCATGACTTCCGTACCGTCAGATTCCCCACAAGGGTCCAAAGCTGCCAAGGCAATGTATGAAGCAGGCCGACTAGACGGTCGCATCGCCAACCTGGACCGCCATAGCTACCTCTTCGGCAAGAAGATTACGCACTCCCTCTCGCCCTTCCTCCACAGCGTCGTCTACGATGATCTCAAGCTCAACTGGGCGCAGCTGCGGCTGGATTCGGACGACATGGATTTGTTCTTGCAACTTTTAAGGCATCCGCGATGTTACGGTAAGATGAAATACCCAGGCCACCTTGTCCCTTTTCTCTCTCCTTTCCCTTTTCTTCTCCAAAGGGGGAATGCCTAGCGGTAATACTCAATCACGTGTCAAAAAGGTGCCTCGGTAACAATGCCCAACAAAGTCGCCATTCTCCCTCACCTCGACGACCTCACCCCCGAATGCCGCGCCGTGGGCGCGTGCAACACAATCTTCCTCCGCACAAAAGGCAGCGCAACGCTCTACTGCGGCGCCAACACCGACGTCGTCGGCATCCGCGAGTCCTTTTACCGCAACATTGACGCTGGCAACGCGGATGGGGCGGCGCATTCGTTCCGCGACAAGCCGGCCATGGTTATCGGTGCGGGCGGCACGGCAAGGAGCGCCGTGTATACGCTGCGGACGTGGATGCGGGTACGCGACATTTACCTCGTCAACCGCGATGTGGAAGAAACCCTGGCCCTTGTAACCGAGTGCACCGCTCGCGGCTTCGGCCAAGGCTTGGTTCATGTCCGCACCCCTGAACAAGCACAGAAGCTAGCCGCCCCTGGGGCGGTGGTGGCCTGCGTCCCGGATTTTGAGCCACACACACCCGAGGAACTCCAGGCCCGGGTAGTGGCGGAAACTTTTCTGGCAAAAGAGAGGAAAGGGGTGATGCTGGAGATGTGCTACAACCCCTCTCCGTTCACGCGGCTGGGCACACTGGCGGGGAGACATGGGTGGAAGGTGATTCTTGGGACGGAAGCTCTCATTTGGCAGGGGTTGGAGCAGGATCGGTACTGGACTGGAAGAGAGGTGGGGGAGTTGCCTGTTGGGAGGGTGCAGAGGGCTATTTGTGAGGCTGTGGAGAGGAATCCGGGCTCCAAGATCTGACATGGTCATGGAGAGGACGTGTTTGGAAAAAGTAATGGAGTGTAGGCACGTTTATGCTTGTACTAGGTATGTATGCATATACTTCATGGTCAACAGAGCAGGTACGTATCCATGTATGGTTGGGCATTATTTAGGGCGCAGAGCTATGTAGACGCCCGTACCATCGTGCGCTGCCATTCTCAAAAGAAAGAAAATAAAAAGAAAAAGAAAACTATTCGACGATGTATTGTCACATATAATCGGACGAGCTAGATGCTGGGGCTTTTCATCTTCATCGCAAAGTCATCCCTTGCCCGGTACAAAGCGTAGGAAAGCACATAGAACAGGGCTCAAAGCTAAAGCCTTCAAGAGGCACAACAGTCCAGTTAATATAACCGCTAGAATCCTTAAGATACTCTTAGATGATATTCGGCCCCAGTAACGGCACCTTCCAGGGCAAATAGGTTGCCAGATATTCAATCCTCCGCAATCAAGATCAAAATAATCTGCGCTCATCCCCAAATCTTCTACTCTAAACCTTCTTCGCCGCTCTATCATCGACTTCTTCCATGCTCGGTTTCTCCTTCTCAACCCCCTCCCTCTCCCTTGCCGCTGTCCGGAACGCCTCCTCCTCTAGCTCCAGCTCCCGGAGGATGATCCCGTTGGCGCGGTAGGTGGGTTTCACCCGGAACAGGCGGTCCATGACCTCGAGCGGGATGGACTTTGTCTCGGGTACGAGGAAGAAGACAAAGAAGACGGAAATGATCATGAGCGACGCAAAGAAAAAGTAGACGCCGTAGCCGAGTTTGTTGAACATTTGCTCCGTGAAGCGAGCGACGATGAAGTTCCAGAACCAGTTGTTTGCAGCAGCGCTGGCTTGGCCGAGGGATCTGTTTACAGAATTTGTTAGTAATTCTTTCGGTTGATTAACATTTCTGGAAACGAAAGAAGGCAAGGGGGAAAAAATTTGGGCGAGTCAACGGACCTGGTATTCTGGTTGAACATCTCAGAGTTGATAACCCAGGGCGTTCCGTTCCACGACGGAGTGTAAAAGGCAGTCCAGAGGTAGAAGAAGAACACTGTCACAATGCCAGCCGATGAAAGCCTTTCGTTGTTCTGGTTGGACTCGGGATCCGAGATTTTGACGTATGCACCGATGAACCACATGCACAGCGACCCACCCGTGGCTCCGATAATGAGAAGCTTCCGACGACCTACATGGTCGATGAGGACTAAGAGCCACACGAATGTGAGCACCGTCTTGACAACGCCAAAGAGTCCCGTCGTCAGGAACGTGGTGTTGGTCCCCTGGATGCCGATGCTGCGGAACACGGTCGGGCTGTAGTAGTTGATGGCGTTGATTCCGGAACCGTTCTGGAAGACGAACAGCAGACCGCCGAGAACGAAGCGCCATTGGACCTTGCGCTCCTTGAGCGAGGCGAAGGGCTTCCAGAAACCTGCACCCACCTCGCGGCGGTACCTCTCCAGGTCGTCATCAATGTAGCTCAGCTCCTCCATCATGTACGTGTCGCTGCGGTCAAGCTGGCGTATCCAGCAGAGTATCTTGATGGCCTTGTCCCGTCTGCCCTTGGAAAGCAGCCAGCGAGGGGATTCGGGGATGAAGAGGCATCCAAAGAAGAGGAGGCCTGCCGGGATGAGCTGGACACCGAATGGGATCAGCCACTGCTTCGTGCTTGGCTCCATTGTTGTGTTGACGCCATAGTTGATCCAGAAACCCACAAGCCCTCCAATCTGCCAACCCAGCTCGTACAGACCAACGAGCCGGCCACGAACTGCCGGAGGTGACAATTCGGAAATGTAAATAGGCGTCATATTGGAGCAGCCACCGACGCCAAACCCACCGAGCACACGGCCGCCGATGATGAGCCCCAGGCCCTTGTCACCAGTTGCTGCGAGCTGGATGCCACACCCGACGATGAAGATGATGTTGAAGAACATCAGAGACCAGCGCCGACCAAGGAAGTAGCTCGTCGAAAAGGCCGCTAGACTGCCAAAGAATGCACCTGCCTGGTAGACAGACACAAGATTCTGCTTGAGCATGGCCAAGTTATTTTCTTCGTACGTGTCGAACTTGAACTCCTGCGTAAAGGAAGGAAGGGCTAGCGTGGTGCCAAAGAAGGCGGATTCGTAGCCAATGAGGCATGAGGCAAAGGAGGCAACGGCTGCGCAGACATAGACGCGCCAGTTGTAGACGCTCTTTGGCGTCGGCCTGTCTTCTTTGAGGGTGAGGATGCTCATTTTGGCCAACTTTCGCTTTTTTTCTACTGGCTGACGGGTAAAGCGAGAAACACACCAGATGAAAGTTTGGCGACTTCGTCCTCAAAAACATCCAGGCCATGCTCCACAGGAAGGTTATTTACATACTGCCATTTCTCAAGACTCGCGCGAGGCCCCGGGGAGTTTCCCAGTGTCCAGCTTGTCGCTGCGAGAAATTGGCCATATGCTTTCGGCCGCGCGGGGAGCAGGGGTCCGGCATACACCCCACAAGACGACGGAAGGGGTGCTGGTAAGTGGGGAAGCTGGGGAAACAAGGGTGTGGGTAAAGGCTTTGCCGGCCCTCGAATAGCGGTTGCTGCAGGGAAAAGGTTTCGGTCAAGCACCAGTTAGTAGCCTGGTGGGGCCAGCAAACCGTTAGAGCGCTTGAGACGTGACAAGCCAGATTAACCACATTACAGCGCCCATTGCATCCCCGATTTTGCTGCTGGTCGGTCATTTGTCGGCCGATCCGGTGCATGCGTCATGAATCATCGGACATGACAATATCTCGACAGTGAATGCGGAGTGTCAACCAAGCCGGTGCTGGCTAGTTATCCTTGCCTATCCCAATTCCAGCAATAACGGCAAGCTCCACAGTGCTTCCCGAAATGTGGATGCCGACTGCTGGGAAATAACCCTAATCGTGGGCCGAAACCTGAAGGAAGGTGTGCCAACCAGGCTTCACAGACCTGTAAAGTCGCACCGCAGCAGGTCTTGCGTTTCGCAGCCAGGGCCAAATCCCAAGTTCGCCATGAACTGTGGGTCGGGATCCATGCTGTCGACGTAATCAAGAGAGGCCAACTCGTCTAAGATAGCATCGTACTCGACAATGCACCCTCCCGCTCCCGAGTCTGTCATTGACATGTCTGCCATGTTGCGCCCGAGACCTTTTTCGAGCATAGGATCCAGAGTATTTGCATCATGACCTGCCGTGGCGACAGACGAGAGGATGTTAGGCACAGCGGGAACCCGGTTACTGCCATGGTTAAAATGGCTTCTCGAGTGCATGTTAAGGTCGATCGGCACCGCCTCCTGGACGCCAAATGGAGGAGCAAGGGGCTGAACTTGTGTGATGGATGAGGCATCGGCCGATTGGTCGCTTCTGACAGGGTGAGTGAGAGTTTCGTTGTGTGAGATTGCAGTAGTGCCACCGCCACCGCTGCTGTTTCCGAGGCTTTCAAGCGCCCTCTCCAGCCTCTTTTTATCACCATGTTGTAGCCCAGTAGCGCGGCCGTTACTGGACGCAAGTTCGAGGTAGAGGAGCAGGAGCAACGGCGACCCGCAAACTGCGAACTTGTTGAGACAAGCTTCGACTACTTCGATCAGGCTCCCCATCAAATACGGTCTCGAATCAGGCGTCAAGAGTATTGAGGACGTTAGAAATCCGGCCTGCACAAGGAACGCCGAAGGAGCTCTTGGGCTGAGGCCCCCGTGGATAAGGGTGTTGCAAAAGTAAAAAGGCGGATCCAATACCTTTACGAGGTCGGCTGTCGCAGGTGAAGGGCCTAGAGACTTGGGTTGCTCAATATTCCGGCTCAATATCGCACAAAACTTGTATAGCTGGTACAAGCAGCCTGCTGGCGACGGTGCTGCTTGCTTGGAAGAAGCGTCATCATCTAAGCATGGTCCGATACCGGGAATCGGCTCCCAGCAGGCCAAAGGTTCCGGGGGTATTTGGAGGCGCTGCAGAGCAGCAGGGTAGTCGGCCACCCTTATGTGTGAAGGCTGGCCAAGGTTCAACGAGACAAGTGTGTCCAGCAAACAACACGCCATGAACACTAGAGAGTCAGGGTCCTCAGCCGTAAATTGACGCTCAATGGGATCCTGCTTTGACTGCAAGAGAAGGCGGACAGCATTCCCAATCAGCAGCCAAGCGGCAGAGCTCTCTTTCTTGCTGAGTTTAACCAGCGATAGGAGAAGGATGGATCGGGAATGGGAGGAATGAAAGGTGGCATCTTCGAAAGGCACCAGTCTCCGAGCAATCCGGTATATCCGTTCGGACTCAAGACGTCCATCGGGACAGGAATTAGATCCGGAACAGGTTTCGGCTTCGGGATTCCGGGCTGCAGCGACCGCCATTGCGCTCCAAAGCTCAGAGTGAGCAGCGCAAGAGTGAGTTCTCGGGTCAAGAATAAGGCCGTCTGACGGATATGATGACGCTAAGTTCATGATTTTGTCCCTCTCTACAATGGGAAACCAGCAGTGTGTGTAGGCAAAGTAGATATCGAGGAGACGGCGAAAGTCCGTGGGAAGCTGGACCACGAAACTGTCATCCTCCCTGCTGTCGCCGCCCCCTTTCGGCATCCACTGCCCGATCCCAGCCATTGTGTCCCCTAGAGCCGTGCTCGGCAAACCACCGAGGTTTATCGCTTGAGAATTGCGATTCGGTGACATCTGCATGTCGACTTCATTTTCCGACGCATCAAGCTCCCCGGGAGGGCCGCCACGCTGCCTCGAAATAAGTCGGTCAACGCCCCGATGCACTTTGCTTTCCTGCCACTTCTTGAGCAAGCCATCACCCGCCGCCGATTCTCTGTCGAGCAGAAAATCACGGCTCCCATCCTCATGCCGCAGCAGAACACTCAGCAGTAGCTCCTCGCATGCAGGAATTTGTTCTAGGAGAATCGCCAGGGCGAGTTCAATCGCCCGCAGATATCCCGTTCGAATACCCCTCCGCTTCTCGGGTATTGAATAGGTGCATCTTCTTTTCATGGTGATGCATCGTTGGCATGTTGGACAAATTCCGTCGCATCTCTCCTTGGCGGCTCGACAAGTATCGCACGCTCGCGAGACTCTTCGCCGTTTTGATGAGACTGCTGCGTCCGGTGCTGCCGCATTCGGTGTTGTCAGGCTCGTGGCCGCCCTCTTAAGGCTGTCGGGCATGGTGAAGATGCTTTAGAGGTTACAATTCGAGTGAAGATGCTGCTGAAAACATCCATATGGCTGGTACCGTTGAATCGCGCACTCGCGCACAATTTTGTCGAGATCCCGCCTGGAGAGAAGAAAATGGTAGGAATGTCGACGCTGAAACGCGTAGTTCCGGCTGCTGGTCGGCGGGGCGGCTTTGCAGCGCGGTGCGGGTGCCGATCATACCCTGGGTATTTACTTATTCAGTCAGTCATCGCCAGGTGTCTCCGCCACGTTTCCCCCCGCTCCGTCCATGAGGCTGGTTATCTAATTGCATCCCACACTCACGATAAACCCCGATGCCATCACCCCCAGAATGGACTTCTTCAGGTTGACGACAGGTATCCCTCCACCCAGGGCAAATTTTCTGCGTCATCGTCGTATAGATAGCTCAGCGAAGTGCCAATGTGTCCACCATGGAAATCTCGGATATGCTACGGCACAGCGACCCTGCGAGAGCCCCTATAACAGAGGGAACACAACAAACCGCTTTCCTGGCCACCACAGACTCGGATCTTCCCACGCCGGACATTCAAGGGAGAAGCAATGACGCTGCATCATACTCGTCGAGCGGCATGCAGTCACCGTTGCCCCATGTTTTGCAATTTGCACCGGACGCTTCCATTGTGCTGATCGGCATTCGGGGCGCGGGCAAGTCAACCCTCGGCATCATCGCCTGCGCGGCCATGAAGAGGAACATGGTAGACATGGAAAAGACGTTCAAGCAGGCCAGTGGAGTGTCGAGCACCGAGTTCAAACGATGTCACGGCGCGGCGAGCTGCCAGAGTCGCCAAGCTGAAGTCCTTACGGACGTTCTCGCCAACCATGCAACTGGGAGCGTCATCGTCTGCTCATGGCTCGAGAGGAACGTTCAATCACTGCTTCGCGATTTTTGCGCCACCAATCCTGTCATCCATGTCAGTCGCGACATTACTGCTATCCGGGAGCATCTTAAAATACAGGATGAGACCAAGACGGCAAGCCTGGTGAATGCCAGCGGCGCCATCATCCGTACTTGCTCCAACTTCCACTTCTTCAATGTCACCGAGAAGCCTGCAGCGTATTCCACTGTCGGGTCTGACCAAGGAGCAGGCGGCGAATCTTTTGCTACCAAGTCTTCAGCACCATACCTCACCCTCAAGCGGGCGGAAAGGCATTTCCTCAAGTTCTTGTCTTTAATTATGCCGCCAGGTTCAATACCTTTTATCGAGTCTGCTTTCCCGCTTGCTACGCTTCCAACCGAGGAGCGAGAATTTACGTACGCCGTCTCCATTCCTGTTTCAGCCCTTCTTACACGAAAGGTCGACATTGAAGACCTGGAAACCGGTGCGGATGCCATAGAGATTGTAATCGATCAACTTAGAGGCAACCCCAAATCCAACGCGCCTCCATCCGATGCCCTGCCGCTCAAAGGCGTAGGGCCCAATCCTGCTCGGGCAGGTGAAATTGCCAGGGTTCTTGGGAACATCAGGAGAAACACTGTCTTGCCCATCATCTTCCACGTTATCCTGCCGGATGGCGCCAGCGATTCTAACGAGGACATGCGTCTCTACCTGGACCTCGTCGCTCATGGCTTCAGGTTGGCTGCCGAGTTTGTGACTGTCGACCTTCGACTCGACGATGCACGGATTTCTCGCTTTGTGGCCACTAAGAGGCGATCCAAGATAATAGGCAATGCCGAGTCAGCCTTAGATGGGGCTCCCTGGGCATCACCGCTATGGGCTTCCAAGTTTGAGAGAGCTAAAAGCCTCGGCTGCGGTCTCGTGCGACTCGTTCGACCGGCATCCACAATGGACGATAATTTCGAAGTCGGCCGTCTCCGGTCTGCAGTTAAACTGAGGGGCAAGAGTTTTGCCAAGGTGCCATTGATAGCATACAACTCGGGCATGCGTGGGAGGCACTCGGCCTGCTTCAATCCGATCATGACGCCAGTAGCACCAGCGACGATGGCGAACCTGAACATCAACCACGCTAGCCCTGCCCAAGGACCTTGCCTAACTGCCCTAGAAGCTACCCGGGCTCTCTACTCCTCCTTCATCTACGACCCCATGAAACTTTACGTGTTTGGCGCCAACGTCGGCTACAGCTTATCGCCGGCGATGCACAACGCCGCGTTAAAGGCCTGCGGGATACCTCACGTCTACGAGCCTTTCTCGACCGACTCGCTCTCGAACTTTGAAGCCCTCGTGCGCGATCCCTTCTTTGCAGGCGCCTCGGTGGGTCACCCCTTCAAGGTCGACGTCCTCACCATGACGGACGCTCTGAGCCCTCATGCCAAGGCCATCGGCGCGGCCAATACACTGATTCCCATCCGTCACCTCAACCGTGATGGGACGGTGCCTGATGCGGGAGTTCTGATCCGGGGCACCAACAGGGCGGGGCCAGTCAGAGGCCTTTTCGGCGAGAATACCGACTGGATTGGCATCCGGGCCTGCATCAGGCGGGGACTGTCCCCCGCCAACGCGGTCCGTCCCACCAGTTGCGGCCTCGTGATTGGGGCAGGCGGCATGGCGAGGGCCGCCGTGTACGCCATGCTCCAGTTGGGCGTGAAGAGCATCGTGATATACAACCGCACGCTCCAATCCGCCCAAAGGCTCGTCTCACACTTCTCAGGGCTCCTCGCCACCGAAGGCCTTCCGCATCTCCGCCCAGGACCCTCGGGGCAGAACCCCCACAATAGCGGCGATGAAGACGTGCCCGTCCGGTTCCACGTCATCCAGTCCCTCGAAGAGACCTGGCCCGAAGCCCAGGGGTTCCGCCTTCCCACCATGATCATCTCGTGCATTCCTACCCACCGCATCGGCGACCTGCCGGCGCCGGACTTCACGGCGCCCGAGGCGTGGCTTGGCAGCAGCACGGGCGGCGTCGTCATTGAGCTAGGATACAAGACGCTCGACACGCCGCTGCTGGAGCAGTCGCGTCGAGAGGCGCACAGGGGGTGGGTCACCATGGATGGGCTGGATCTGCTGCCGGAGCAGGGCTTCGCCCAGTTTGAGCTTTTCACGGGACGGAGGTCACCGAGAAGATTAATGAGAAGGGCGGCCCTTGCGGCCTATCCGAACGAGGAAGAGCACGGGGCTGTAGACTTGCAGAATAGGTTGAGGAGTATACCGGACCAGGAGCCATGATCCTGGTGGCTTTGCAGTGGGTTCTCGAGGGCTTCTGTATCATCCTCGGCGAATTCCCGCCACAAAATGATATCTACAACTGGAATTCGGGCCCAAGCATGGGTTTGATAGGAGGGTTAGCCATTACAGTGTCTAACCATGCTATAAAACCCCGGAGTATCAATCAGGGAGCTCTTTAAGAGATGGTTGGCTATTGTCTTGGTCTTGGGTTCGCGTTTGACTAAGCCCGTGACATACTTTTCCTTCTCTAGACACGCGAATATCAGGAATTTTATGACCTTCTTAAACAGTTCTGAGCTTGAAATGCGCCTCGGATAGTAGAGTCGATAAACATCAAACTGTTTACGCACAACATCAGTTAGCAGGAAGTAGGACCTCTGCAGGTGCAAGAGCGTGCCGGAGGTTGTGGTTGAATTGCTGTTAGCTTCCATATTAAGGCACCAACCTAAAGCCTTGACGTCGACAACACTCCATTTCAGAGACGACTGGGTCTTCTACTTGTCCCTATTCTAAATCCTATTTTAGCGGAGCGTGAGGGTTGTCGTCAACAGTGATCAAGCAGGCCGACACTACGTCAAGTAAAATCACAATCCGTGTATTGAACGTGCAATCCCATCTCTGGCTTCATGGGAATACGAAAGAATGCAAGAATTCCTATTAAAGTTTGATTGACACGGTGATTTCAGGATTAACCCCTTAAATATAGCACTAGCCTATTTCACCAGGTGCTAGTTTACGTGAAGAAACCCGATAAGGAAGTTAGCCTGAAGGCTTTTGGAGCCGTGGCCTGGTGAAAATGGTATTGATAACCTGACCCCTTTGTACTTTTTGCCGGAAATGGAGGCGCGGCTATCGCCCAGGCTATCCTGCAACAAAGGCATGATATCGAGTCCAAGTATACCGCAAACACTAAGCCAGAGAGATCTTCAGTTTCAGCAAAGCATACATGGTGTCGAACAAGACTAATATGTGTTTTCGGAAATTGTGGCCGATTTACGCGAGAAGATGTCACGCAGACTTCGACCTAGGGCACGCATAAGCCCGTATGTCCTACGAAAGAAGAGGCTAGAGAAATATTTTGAAGGGGACGCAGAGAAGCGGTTTCAATTGGAAAACCGCCATGGCAAGGGAGGTCAAGCATCGGTGTACAAGGTGAAATACACGAGACCGGGATACCGCAGCGCCATCCCTCGATTTTTGGTCCTTAAACTTGCCGACCCGGAGAAGAAGTCAGATGTGGAGGGCCTGAGGAAGGAGAAAGCTATCTTACAGGTAGGAGAAAATGCACCTAGTCGCCCATGGAGCTTCGCTACAGAGGATAAAGATGGTTGCTGACTGACCCCTCTGGTACCAACAGAGGCTGCAAGGCTGTAAACACATCGCACGTATGCGCAATACTACCAACGACCCGCTGGCTTCTGCTGCAGACGAGCTCGGTTGGGCATGGATATATCTAGACCTCCTCGAGAACGGGACCCTGAGAACGTTCATGGAGAGATCGAAGGCCGCGGGGCTGAATAGCTTGCCAAACCGTTTGCTTTGGAGAATATTTCTGTGTAGTCAGTTTCGCCATAACCTATCCTGGGAATGGATATCGGATTAATCTTTTGGTAAAAGTTAACATTCTCCTAAAATAGTGGTTCGTTCGTGTATAGGCATGGCTTGGCCTCGGAGGGCTGATAATGACAACGAGACGACTATGCGTCAACTTCCGACTTCTACCGGGATAACCCAGTATGTATATCTTTAGGACATTCGCCTGCCGCTGCCTCACTGAATAGCCTTCCTGAGAACTCGGGTGGGAAGAGGATCTAATCTTCTCACTACGAAGTTCTTCTTCAAAGGAATTCGCCTTTTCATTAGGCGAATTACCTGGCCTTAGGCATATTATAGCTCACAGACTGATGTCTATTTTAGTAACGATATACACGGCGATAATTTTATGTTTGGGCCGTACCTGGATAACCCGGAACACGATATATCTCCGATACTGAAGCTACTAGACTTCGGCCAATCAGAGGTGTAAGTGTCATCGCCCGATATTTCTCCTCGTATGGCCTCTTGAATAACCTCGCTTAAGATGGGGCAATATACGCCACGACTCAGGCGCAACCGCAGAACAATGGAATATAGAGGATATTGGACTGGTACGTGAAAAGACGCCCCCATCAACCAAGTCATACGCGCGCATCCCGATCGCACGACACCCCCGAGACGACTGGCGAGCACTAACCGAGGAACAGATGATGGCCTCTGTTGTACTCCTCGAAACGGATAAGAGGTACACGGGTGAGGAGATAGAGGTCGACCTCAGTCAGTTCGGTCGATCTAACGACGTCCTCTCGCCCGCCTCGGGCATACTGCCCGATGCCGGCAGTAGAGAAATGGACCAGAGTCTTGATCCGTGTCCCCATATCGATCTGGACCTGCGGCACATCGTCGCCTCATGCATGGCCGAAGACCCTAAGCAGCGCCCGACGCTAGCTGAGCTCGAAGAATGGGTTTACACCCGCGTCTGTAATGATTATCCCGTCCGGTACGGTGCCATGCCCCGTGGTATGGGCTGGGAGATGGACAAGACGATCCAGACCATCGTCAAAGCTGGCACATTTGACGCAGGAGAGAGTTCCGAAGTAGATTGCTGAGCTCATAATGGCATATGCTTCGATTAAACAAGGGGACAGACTATATTATGACCTTTTCCCAAGAAGGGCTACGTTATGGGGCTATGGTCGGATGGCGTGTGGAACTCCGTATAATTATTGGAAGCTTCGCGCAGGTCAGAACGTACAACTGTACGTCTTTTCCGTTGTAATACTAGGTAATATGTATATAAGCACGTGTAATAGATGCTAGAGGGCGTTCCCTGACCATCGACTGGATGTTCGCCAGAGTATGCGTTATTCAAAACCACAGTTGACGTCCCCTGCCGGCACGGGGCGGGGCTTCCTTGAAAGTTGGCTGTAGATAATCCCGCTCCTTGCTTAGCGTTGGATGGCTTCACTAGATTCTCCCGGAGTACTCCAGAAGCTCGTTGACAACGTTGCTGGCATGCGTGTCACAGTTGCATAACAGGAAGTTTTGCAGTGTTTTAAGTCTAGCTCTACATCTTGGCGCATGGCATGTAGCCCTACTTCACCCAGACGGTCATGCACTTGCCGGCGCGATAATGTTCTTGACTACTCTACTCCACCGACGATGGTTAGGTGGTTTAGTAATCTAATGCATGCCTTGGCAGCATCGCGACTTCTTCCTCAAACATCTTACCCCTGCTCGAAGAAGCGCATTTCTGCCAATCACTAAGGTTGAGTAGATACGGCGGCCAACCGTTGCTAAATGCTTCCAAAGGCTCCCGTAGCAGCGAGCTGGGCAACCAGTCAATGCTAATGACGCTCAGCGCTGGGTCAGGCATGCTTCAACAGGAAGAGTAGGTTTCTTGGATGTTATCTAACGGGTGTAGCTGGGAACTGCAAGTTTATTAGCATCACGTACACGTCTACCCAGAGGTCGAAGCAATGCAATCCACGCCACGAAGCACCCCCGTAGAGTGGGTTGACGTCCATCCACCACCATATAAAATATATGGATGGAACTGGCAATTTTCCCATATGGATGGCCATCAGTGGACATCCGTGGACGACTTTAGGTATTTTAAGAAACGTCCTTGGTGTTGAAGTATGTGTTATTTCTGTATATAGATCGGAACGCGTGCGGAACGCGTAAATCGTCTAATTTGAAGCTTTGGAGCATTACTTAGCAGATTGGTAAAAGCTACATCGATTTCTTAATGAATAACTAACAAAATGATGTAGAAAGCACCGGGCTAGCAGGGCCGGGGCTAAAAATGGAAGCTATTGCATGGGTATCGAAGTGTTAGTATGTGGCTCCTGCGAAGAACCGTGCGTTATTTCGGAAGATCAAAAATACATCGGAAACGCACCTAAAATGTATGGGCCCCATATGTTGCGTACAACAATCCTGTTTCCCATCTGAGTAGCCTCACTAACAGCTCCATGCTTCAACCCTTCCGAATTCAGTTGCACCCTCGAAATCGCAGCCAAATAAAATCGCAAAAAAAAATTCGACTTCACGGTTAAATTGCCCTGATCGAGGGCTTCATAATGATATCACTTTTATTATTTTAATTGTTATATATGGCTAGAGGAGCCAAATTGTCGTGAAGTTGACATGTTTTGCATTTGAAAACCGAATGAGAATAACATGTTTGTTGATAAGTAACATACATCTAACGACACAGCTGTCTCCTCAAGCCAAGCCCGGTATCAAAATGACCGCAAAAATTCAGGGATTCTAAAGACACCACTTTTATCACCAGGCGACAAATGTGTCCAAAGTTATGAGGGAGTGATGGGTTGAAATGTCAGACATTTCCGGATAGGTGGGACACGTTATGTGGCGGTGTAGACAGCCATCTGTTAGTATCACCACTTCTACAACTAGGCTTCACTAACAGCGGGACCTACACCGCCACAAGGACCACTTATTATGGACACGATGTCCATCCACGAGAGCTTCAAATGGATGGACGTCCATTTCAGAAAGGGCTAAATGGGTGGCGTGGGCTTGGCAATTGCGCAATCCCCTATGCAATCCGTGGACTTCGGTGGAGTTGCTTCGACCTCTGCCGTCTACCAATGTTCTCTAGCTTCTTTTATTAACTGTTCTATATTATAATGTTAAGAAATAAACGATTAAAGTTAGGTAATTAAAATAATAAAGAAAACGCGTAATTCGCTTATACGCAACTTGCTTATGTTAAACGTTATAGTATTATATTAAAATTATTTTAAAAATTGGTTTTAAATACGTAATAATTGTTACGGCCAGCGAAATATAGCATGATAGCTAGTTTATTGGCGCTATAAACGAAGATTTTAAGTTGAAAAAAAGAAGGAAGGAAAGGTAGAGTCGCGAAGTGCGTAAAGATTTATAAATGTTCCTACTTTCTATATGGCAGGTGGCTAGTTCGTATGGTAGCTGTCAATCTTATGTGACGGTTGCCGGCTTTACGGTTTAATCCTGGTAACGGCTGCCGTTATATTACTTTTTTTTAGAAATTTGTATACGATTAAAAAAAGTATGCAAGTTTCTGTTAATTATAAATGCCGTTTTTTTTTTGTTGATCCGGTTCCTGCTTTTACGACTTTATTATTATCGGGATAATTTTCGTTAATTTTGTCGGCCGTTATTATACGTATTTATTTTTGTAAGCGGATCGGTAGTTTAAGTATTTTAGGATGTTCCGTATGGAATTTTTTTATTACGATCGGCACGTTTTTAAAGTTGGTTACGGAATATTATGTTTTATCGGAATCGTAGCTTTTTTATTTGGCTTAATATTGTAGCTTTTTATAGCGCCCGTTAAGTTTTAATTATTTAATTTATTTTATTTCGAACTTTGGTTTACCGTTAATTTTTTTAAGTAACGGTAATATTTGGGTTTATTAAGATAACGGGTTATTATCGGCTTTACGTAACCGATCGGTATAAAATAAGTTAATTATTTTATAATTTAACGGCAAATTAAAAACGAAATTATATTTACGTTTTTTTATAACTTTAAAAGGTTTTATTTATTATAAGTTTAAACGAATAATCGGTATTTACGTTACGAAATCCTTTTTACGGAAAAAAACTTTATCGCCGACTTTAAAATCGATTAAATAACGTTTTTTGTTAATTTATATTTTTTAACGTTTTTGCGTTTTTAATACGATTTTTTTTATAAACGTTTAAACGTTTTTAATTTATTTAACGATTATTAATATCCGTTAAATTGGTTTAATTTTTATTTTTATTATATTTAAATTTAACGATAATAAATTCTAAATATTTTTATTTAATATAATTTTTAACGGGGTTATATTAATTAACGAATATTATAATAAATTATACGCGAAATTTAATGCCGGTATATATATATTTTAATCGTTTTGGTATTTATTAATATAAAAACGTAAACGTTAATTTAATTTTTAATTTATAAATTCAATAACTTTTTAAATTTACGGGTATAAAATATTTTCGTAACGATATTTTATATTAATAAATTTATTTAATTTAATTAAAAATTAAAAAATAAATTATTTTACGTTATCGTTAATTTAAATAACGGATATTTTAAAAAAACGATATAAATATCGATAATATTAATTAACCAAGGTTTCGGTAATATTAATTTTTTTATTTAATAAAGTTATTATAATTTTATTAAGTTTATCGATAAACGTTTATATATAATTATAACCGTAACGGTTTTTTGGCATATTTTTTCCGTTAACGGTAACGTAATTCTAAATATTATTCAGAATAAAAAAAAATAAAAAAGTTTTAAGGTTTTATTTCGAAACGTTTTGTTTTAACGGTAATTATAATAATTCCGAATATATTATCGGATATTTTGTTTAAACCGGGGTTAAATATATTCCCGTATTAATATTTTAATTATTTTATTTTAATTAAAATATATAAATATTTTAAATACGTAAATTTTGCGGATTAATGCGGTACGGAAAAAAATGCGACCGTTAATTGTTTTTTCGGGTATTATTAATTTGTTATCCTTTTTGCTTAAATTTTATATTTTATTTTCGTAACGGATAAAATTAATTAAATCGGCATTTTGTAAAATATTTTTAATTTATATTTTAATCGGCGTTTTGTTAGTAATAATAATAAAAAAGTTTAATTATTTTGGCGGAATTAAGGTTTGGATTTTTTTTTTTTTTTTCGGGTTTTAACTATAAGTAAGTTTACCGTTTTTCGTAATAAAATATCCGTAACGATATTTTTTTTGTTAAGTTAATATTAAAAAGTAATATTAAAATTAAAAAAAAAATCGGCTTATCGGATTTGATGCGTAAAAAAAACGTATTTATTTATAAAATATAATAAAGTTTAATAATCGGTAATAAAAAAAAACTTTTGTTTTTAAAGTTTAGGGTAATAATATTCGAAAGTTTAAATTATAATAAATAGCTTTCGGTTTTAAATAAAATATATTTTTTTTGTTAAGGTTATAATTTTCGAAAAATATTTTACGGGTTTTTATTCGTTATTTTTTTATTATTATTAAATAATATTTTTAATTACGTTACGGGATATATTTATTTTTATTTTAGTCGGTCGGCTAGGTCGAAAAAAGGTTAAAATTAAGGTTTCGTAAGTAAACCGTTTTATTTTTTCGAAAATTTTTTTTTGTTCGGATTTTATTACGAAAAAAGTATTTTTTTTTAATAAACGGTTTAATGGTTTAATTATACCGTTTTTATGGTAACAAAATATTTGTACGTAATTATAAAATTTTATAAATAAACGGATTACGGTACGATTATTAAAGTTTTTAAATTTTTATTTTTGGATTATTTTAATTTTAACTGGGTTAATGGAAATATTTACGTTTATTTTTATAATAATATCGAGGTAATTAATTTTTTTAACGTTAAACCGAGATTTTTTAATATTTTTTTAAAAATTGATTTTATGTAACCGGTAAATAACTTTTTCGTAATATTTTTAATATTTTTTTTAAAGCCGGAATAAATTAATACATTATCGACGTAAACGTTTATATAATAATTAAAAAGTTTATATAATTAGGTATTAATAAATAATTATTACCAAATAAAGTTTATTTTAAGTTTAAATAAAAGTATTTTTTATTAAAACGTTTTTTAATAAATTTTAAATATTATTAAATATTTCGATTTAATAACGATACGAAATTTATAAAACGTTTAAATAATGTTAATTTTGGTAAAACGTTTAATATTTCGGTAATTAAATATAATACCGTTAAGTAAAAGGGTTAAAACGAAACGATTTTTTAAATATTGGTTTTTTTAACGGTAATCGATATAAAACCGACATTCCAACGAATAAGGTTTCGGGGTAAACAAAATTAAAGCGGTATCCTTTCGTATATATAATTCGATAAAGTTTATTTTTAATAATTTGTTTATTATTTTTTTTTAACGGAAGGTATTAAATAAATATCCGGTAAATAAGGGGTTTAAAGGCGGGTATCGGCCGGTTAAGTTCCAGAATTACGTTATGGCCAGGTCGGAAGTTTGGAAAAATATTAGCTTTTTTTTTCGAAAAGAATTTTTCTAGGTAGGTAAAGGGTTTTGATAAAAGTTTCCGGATTCGTTTTACGTATTCCGGATTTTCATTTTCGGGAAAAGGAATTTTTTAACCGTTGTATATCTTTATTTTTGTAATGCGGTTAACGTTATAACGTTTAACTTTTTATTTTTAAAAAAAATAATTTCTTAAGGTAATAAAAATTTATTTTATCGTTTCGTATAAAGGTTGGTTTTTAATTTGTTCGTTAACGAAACGATAATTATATTATTTTTAACGATTTTTATCGCGTAAATAATCGGTTTAATATCGTATATATTTAATATTTTTTATTTATTTAATATATTTAACGAAATGGTAAATACGGGTATAGGTATTAACGTAAAGTTATTTTCGGGTTTTTTTTATAAATATCGGAAAATTTGGTATTATTTATCGGCTTTTTTTATAGCGCGGTTACGTCGGTTAACATCTTTTTAAATTTTAGAGTTAATGTACCCGTTTAGTAAGTATCGGGTTAAAAGTTTAATTGTTGGTAAGAATTTGGCTAAAGTTGGAAAGTTATCGGGTTAAATAATATTTTTATTTTTGCAATTTAATAATAAGTTATGTTTTTTTATTTAATTAAAATTAATAAAAATATTGTATTTAATATTTATAATTTAGAAAATTTAATCGGGAAAACGTTATCCGTTAATTTCGAATATTATAATTATTTAAGTTTTTATTTGGCCGGCAAGTCGCTTTTAATAATCCTATAATTAAATTAATTTTTTTAACCGGATAATACGAATTTATAATCGTTTTTTCGCTTGTTTAACGAAAAAAAGGTTAACGAAAAGTTAGGTTTATGTTTTAATATTATAAAAAGCGGTAATACGTAAGTTAATTTTATTTATTTAGATTTACGTAGTTTTAATAAAAGCTTTATATTTTTTAAGGTTATTTATTTCCGTTATTATTAATATAAAAAAATTTTCGAGGAATTTTCCGACGGTTTTATTTTTTTTCCGATTTATCGGAATTGGATGAATTATTTATTATTTTTACCGTAATAACCTTTTTTTTATCGGGGCAATTATTAACCTTATATCCCGTTTTATTACAGTTAAAGTACGTATTAATTTTTTAATAGATTTTTTTTTAACTTCCGACAAAAGCTTGCCGGTATTACCCGAAATTTTCGATTTATTAGGATTATTATTTAAACGGGATTTTTTATTTTTGTTTTTCGGTTTATTAAGGTCGTATAATTAAGGCTTACGTTTTTATTAACGTTTTTTATAAGCGAGCTGGTTATTATAAATAACTATAACGACGCGGTTATAAAACTTTTCGTAAATAATATCGAAATTACGGTTATTTTCAAAAAGGCGTAAGTTAAAGTTTAAAGGAATATATTTTTACAAAACTTATTTTTATTCGTTTTCGGTAATTTTGGCCTTTTAAACGAAAACGTTAAATTTAAAAATAAAATTATAAATATTTTAATTTTTGCCGGGTTTAAAAATAAAGGTACGGAAAATTTTTTTAATAACGGAAATTTAATTCGGGTTATAATACGATAATTTTAATACCTAAATTATTTTAATTACGCAAAAAAAAGGTTGCATAATTAATCGGTAGCGAATTTTAATTATTTATTCGGCCTTTTCTTTTAAAAGGCTTATTAAATAAATTATACGAATTTTTTCGTTTCGAAAAGTTAATTTATTTACTTCGAACTTATTTATAACTTTACGGACTTAAACGTTAAATTTAATCTTGTTACCGTTAAACTTAGTTAAATCGTTAACGTAAGCTTTTTTTTTTTTGGTTATAATTAAAATTTGCGTTATTAATTCCTGCAAATTTACGGAAAACGGGTTATACTATTATATTAATAAGGCGAAACGTATTAATATTACCGAAAACGTTATTAATTATATTTTTTCGGTAAAGGCAATCGGCGTTATCGGAAAAAATAAAAAAATAATAATTTTATCTGGCCTAAAAGCAAATAACTTCGTTACAAAGTTTTTAAAGTTCTTCCTGGATATCCTGGTTATCGTTAACCATCTTATCGATCAGCTATCTATCGGGATCGGTTTCTAAGTAGCTATAATTTTAATCTTAATAATCTTGGTCTTGGTCTTGGTCTAATAAACTTTTTATCTTTACGGATTCGGTCTCGTTTTACGGCACGTCGTTTTCCGTATTCTGGTCTGGGTTTTAAAAAAGCATTTCGTCTTTTATATTTTTAATTTTACCTTTAATTAATCTAAATCGTTCTAAACGTTAACTAATTAATAAATAATTTTTCTTAACAAACATTTAATCTTGATATTAATTAATCTAAATTTTGGTCTTAAATCTAATCTAGAACGCGTTATTTTTTATCGTTACGTATCGACGTAAAAAAGGTATAATACCTTTTTTTATTAATCGTTAAGTTAACAAGGAAGGGAATAAGCTTAAAATAGTATTACGGCTAGCGAAATATAACATAATAACTAATTTATTGGCGCTATAAACGAAAATTCTAAGCTGAAAAAAAAAAAGGAAAGAAAGGTAAAGTTGCGAAATACGTAAAGATTTATAAATGTCCCCATTCTCTATATGGCAGGTGGCTAATTCGTGTGGCAGCTGTCAGTCCCATGTGACGGTTGCCGGCCTCACGGTTTAATCCTGGTGGCGGCTGCCGTCATAATAATTATTATTTGTTCCCTGCTTTTTACTTACAATCTTGTACATCGCAGTTTTCCTTATATTTGGCGAATTCTCTTCGAATCAGAATACGTTATGGAATATGGAGAGTTTTGGTGGTATGGGTTGATATAAAAGTGTAAGCCCCACCGCTGGTTAATGGGGCACCAAGCTAATGCAGGCTATATTACCGCTAGCGGGGTGCGTTATCCTACCCTCATTCGCTCCCCTGGCCTGGCCCCCTTGTACCTGTATAGGTGGTGGGACCAGGCCTTGTCCTCCCATCGTAAGTGTGGATTGTCAGTTTCTAAGCTGCTTTCAAGCCTCCATTTCTCCAATTGCCCTACCACACCGTCATGGATATCGTTATACATAAGAGCAATAGGCTTGTTCGTGCAAACGTGTTCCAAAACAGGTTCAGATGATCGAACCGGCGACCACGCCTCGCTATATATATTCGTATTACTTTGGGTATAGTTAACTAGTGGCGTGCATAGCAATGTCGACGCCTCGAGAGGGGCACTTTTAACATATGAAGAACAGCCACTGCAACCTGTTAGGTATCCGTACAAGCTCCTCCTCGCTCGCTTGCTTGGTAGAGCCTTCCAGTGTTCCATTTACATAGCCATTGAACAATTAGTGTTCAGAGAAGAGGAGTTCTTAGTGTGGGATTCCGGTGATATCCGCCCATCACCATTTCGCTTTAGTATGCCATGGTAAGCTTTCTGCGTGTGCATGGCGAATCAGTCTACTCACTCATCGTCGAACTACCCCATATGAACGTTCCCATGCACACGTTACAGCGCCTCACAGAATCCCTGCGATTCTTATTTCCATTTACCTATACGTAAAAAGGAAGCCCGTTAGACGGGGCATGGGTGCGGCGTAAGCTTACCTTATGCGAGTGCGAAACTGGGTTAGCCGGGGTTATTTAAGTCTTAACTACCTACCCGTAAGCCCCATGAGATCCGAACTGCCGGATTGGGCCAGATAACTTCCCGATCCATGTGCACCGCACCCATCCGAACGGTGATGTTCTTGCAAACACTGCCTCGGGGCTGATGGATTTGGCGCTGGCCGCTGCGGACTGAAGTCCCCTTTAATAACTAGCCCGTAGTCAGGGCGCCAGGGGGGGGAAAGTATAAAGACTCAGATCTTTACCTATAATAGACTTGATTGAGATGCACAGCAGCCTCTAGTTCCAGCCGGCAACCGAGATCTTGAACGACTATCCAAACTGCCATTCGTCGAGTTTATCGATTCAAGATGATCATCCCTAAGACTGTTGCAAGCCTTGTTCCTCTAGCGGCTTTGGCCGCGGCCCAGGGCCAAAACCCGGTGATCAACCCAGAGCTCTCTCGGCAACAGATCTGGGAAGGACTGCTCCCGCACATGCCAGCCCAGGGGGCGGCCGTCCATTTCTGGGAGCCCGGCTGGATCTACGAGTCATGCAAGCACGAGGCCGAGATAAGAGGTCTTAACCCTAACGACATTGAGGTCTTCAACGTCCATTACGGGGACTGCGGTGAGCCGTGGATAATGTGCAGACACAGGGCAGTCACCTCGCCAACAAGGGATGAGATGATTGACGTAAGTGTCCTCACCTTTCTCATATAATCTGGCATAGCTAACTTGCAACAGATCTTCGGAAGGTTGCCTGTTAACACGAGGTGAGTTTGACAGTCGAACATGACGACGTGGATGGCATGAAGCCCCTAACATATTGACTAGACAATATATCCGTCATGTCAACGTCTGTAAGTGTATCCTATAACTCCTTATGCCCGCCCCAATATAGAAAAAACAATTACTAACTACTAGCCTAGTCCCTGACCTCGGAAATGGCGCAGCTGGTCTCTTTTATAATTACAATATTATGTGAGTATATTCTGCAGTTACTTGGACCCTTGCCGGGATACCTCTGGATGAGTTTCCTTTGTCCACTGTGTTTTACTCTTAACGCATGATTCGAAACGCCAATTTGTCGCGAGGCTACTCAGAAAAAGAAGTGGCTGACTCCAGAACGTGTAGGTTCGGAAATGGGTACATGGACCTCTATGTCCTGATCCACGAATCCGCCCATGCACTTGATTACGGCGCTCGTCCGGATGTCGGCTCCCCTTTCAGCGAGACTTCAGCGTGGCAGAATGCCTACTTTTCGGACTCTGCTTCCCCTACGCCCTACGGCCAGACGAGCTGGGTGGAAGGTTACGCGGAGATTGGCCCTTTGGGATTCTATGACAAGCACGTCCCGGGCGGATTAGGAAACATTCAGCCCAACAAGCATCAGGTATGTCATAAGAGTCGTTCCTCCGAGGTTCAAGTGGCGTACATGATGACTAACACTCTGCAGATTCAGAACCAACTCAACACCTTCACGGGCTACCTCAACTGGGTCCTAGATTTCGGCGGCACCTGCGGGTCGCGCTTGCCCAACACGGAGCCCGTTCCCATGTCAAACAGCTTCAGGGTCAACATGGTCAACAAGCCCGATGTCTCTTTCAAATCCAACGTCACTGTGATGGATCTTCCTGAGACTCCCAGAATTGCCACCACTAAAAAGCACTTGGCTTAAGAAACTCCCAGGTTGATAAGGGTGTCAGGGTCGAAACTAACGTCCAGTTAAATGATATCATAACTGGCGAGGTCAGGGAAATATAGACTTGGGGTGGTGATTTCGAAATCTGGTCGACTATAACATTTCTTCGTATATATAGGCCTTCACGTTTCTATGACTAGTTCATGAATATACTCATAATTAAGGTTCAACTTTTTTTTCGCTGACGATGATCGTCGATGCACTGAATCGAAGCGAAATTAGGCAAGACTTGTTAAGGCGTTAATGCATAGTTTAGCTTGGTTGCTAGGGGTGATGTTACTATATAGAAGTCTGTCTCTCCGGATCATTTGTTTCCATGAAAGACTTACCCAAAATTCTCCAGCATCCAGCACAGGAAGAAATTTGGTAGGCCAGGTCCCAACGTCTAAGCCTTGGCATACCTCAGGTATGAGTGCCTGGAACAACTAGAAAGACCCGGATATGCGCCCTTTATACCCCGTCAAACGGTTAGCAGTATGCCATGCAAGTTGCAGCATTTACCACTTAAGACGCCTGTGTTATGCAAGATACTGTCAGATCTATAGTGCCGAAAAATGTGAGGCCCCACACTATGGCGGGACACTATTACATCTCATAACCCCCACAGCTGAAAGGCACTTGAAGCTGGAAGTATTTGATATTGCTGACACGCGTCGGTCTCCTAGGCTTTGCCGTTTTATTTAGATCTGTAGCTCTTTTGGCTTTATATTTTATTTGGACCTAGAGCTCCTGCTTCGATTCAGAATCGAACGCTTTACTGCCAGTTATAGTCTGGCTTTGGGGCTTGGCGAATAGCGGGGTTAGTGTATATGCATGTTGGCGCATACTAGAATGTGGACGTAACATGGTAGCCACTATTGGGTCTTATACATACGGCATTTGCTTCATGGGATGTGATATTAACCTGAACCTCTGCATAAACCCACGTGACGGACTACTCCCCTTCCTTTGTATATTTGGCTCTCATTTTAAGCAAGGAACCTTCCGTTGGGTTGATGCAAGACTCCGAGTTACTCACCTGGCTCTCCCGAACAAACGCTCTTAGCTGCATGTCTTCGAAAGGCCTAACGTAGCTCCCTGGACCAACTGACTCTTTATGTTTCCCAGGGCCTATTGGGCATAAATTACAACTCGTCGCCACGTATTTAGATGTCTGTATGTCCGTCTCTAACACCGCAACTACCCCCCCAAGTCATCCTGGAGTCCCAAATATCATCTGACCCGCCCGAACCCAGTATTTCTCCCTTCAATCGGTACTCCTCTCAACATGTTGACCCCGGCGGTCATTAATATCATATCCTACTTCTACCCAGTTGGGAACACCCCGGCTGTGTCACTGACACAGGCGCTTCCGCCCAGGGATGCGGCCGATATCCTGCTGCTTGGGTGCGGTGATGTGCGAAACATCTTGTTCACAAGCCATCTTGATGGTAAAGCAATTCCTCGGCGCGCGTAATAGGAGGAGCTGACTGAGCATAGGTCGAATTATGGACATCACTTGCTGCGACATTCAGAAGGCGATCATAGGTGAGCTTGATGATGCGTTGATCTTTCCCTTCTATGCTGTGCCTGTAGTGCTAACGCCACCGTTTCAAGCCCGTAACATTCTGTTGTTGTCTCTCATCATCGACAAAGATGGCCAGATAAATGATTCTATCTGGTGTATCTACTACCACATGTACCTTGACAAGGAAGCTCTCGACACTCTCCGTCTACAAGCCAAGAAACTGTACGAATTTTCCGACACCATGGAAATCTGGCAGCAGAGCCCATATGGACGTCACCTTGCGTTCTGTGACTTCGCTACCCTTGCCGAAGTCCGGGCCATGTGGCGATTCTACAGTGTTGAGCGCAACGGAACCGAGGCACAGAACTTCAAATGCCGCTTCGAGTCTGTGCTGCAGAAGGCCAGAGAATGGAGAGGTGAGACTGTCATCTATCATACTGCTTTTCGGTCAGCGATACCAGCTCAGGTGAACGCCTTGCAAGACGTTGGCGAGCTTCACAAGCACTACTGGAAGTACGGAAGTACTGAGTTGAACGCGAAGGTCCGAGCAGGTGCAAAGTACGTCAACCCTATGTTTCTAACCTTAGAGGACGAGTCAACCATCCACTACGCAACCGACCCCCTCCTCGGTTTTCATCTTGCCCCTGCCTATGCGCCACTCCATGCGGACGACCCATGGTTCAAGAAGATCAAGGGGCTTTCACAGCTGGAAAGAGTGGTGGCTGTAGCTCGTATGCAGTTCAGCGGATGGGCTCGGTCATATAAGAAGAACGTCTCGAACATCACAATCCGCTTTTGCGTTGCCGATGCTATAACTTTCGGACACACGCTTCAGCACAAGCGCATAACAGGGGCTAACACTGCTAACTGGTACCGAGATAAGTACCATCTCCAGCCGCTTACTCTTGATGGACCTGATTACGCGTCAGAGCGTGCTCCTCTGACATTCGACGTCATCGACACGTCAAATCTCTGTGATCACTTGGGCTCTTTGACACTTTTCACCGCCACGTCACCTCTTTTGCGTAACCAGTTGTCTTCGGTTCTCTACGCAGACGTTATTGTGAGACGTCACAAGACTCACCAGGACATCCTCGATAACATGCTCTGTGGTCATGTCCCGACCTTGTCTACGCTCCTTGGCCTATTTCCGGTGGAGTATTGGACCAACACATCTAGCCTGTCACTTGGTGACGAGAGAATGTTTGACGTGGCAACGAGCCATAGTAGGTTAGAGGGCAGAGACGACCCTGCACAACTCCAAATGTTTTTGAGGACTTGCTGGAAACGCCCAATGTGTACGGAGGGACTTTCAGGAACACCCCTCGGGTTGATGAAGATGCACTTCGACCCCAGAGAACTTGCCCATGTCCTGTATAACGTCTATACGTACATGTTCCGCGACGAGGACTATGCCTGGAAATTCGCCAACCTGAGCCTCGAGGCTTACCGGAAATCAGGTCTCGTTTGGTATCACCGTGCTAGTTTCGCATCGTTTCTTCGGTTGATCCAGACCAGAGTCACGTGCGATTGGCAGACGACGATGGACCTTCTCATTGGGCTCATCGAGAATAGGCGTGGTGCCCCAATGGACATGAAATACATCCAAGGGCTCTATACATATCTGCATATGCTGGATGTGTTTTCCGTGTACAATTTGGAAAATTGGGATAGCCGCAACGATGCGGACACAATATACTCCCGTATTATGCCCCGTATTGTCCCCATTGACGAGAAATGGGGAGACTTACGTGACTGGCAGAGCATACCGCCGGTGGTATGTGTCAGTCTCAAGGTTCCCCGGAACAGGCTCTCAATCTTCACCAATATGAGCTTCAAGGAGTTGAGTACGCCGACTGTGCATTGTGAGTTTTACGATCCTTCGGCCGGAATGTCTTCCTGGCACAATATCTTTCCAGCCTGCCAGTTGACTTTCGGAAACATCACCACCAGCGGGGATCTACACAGTGATTCCTTTGAGGTTCATGTGGCAGAGGACACTCTGGAATGGAAAGGGAAATGCCCACTCGTCGTGTCATGTTATGTCTCGACTCCTTTCCTGCTTATGAACCCTCGGAAGGGCGTTGCTGCTTTCGGAATCCACAGCACGCCTGTATCTACCGCGAGCTTCATGTCGAAACTTGGGCCGAACCTGACTTTGTACGAGACCACGCTGGACAACTCTAGCAATGTCTATATCACCCGCTATGCCCCAAATCAGAATGCCTATCCCATCGTCCCGGGATTTTCAAAGGCGGACCTGGCGTCATCGGACAGCCATAATGGTGGGGCCGATACTTCCTTGATTGCTAGTGTGGACCAAGAAACTGGACGCATCGCCGCCCTCACTGCCCGCCTAGACCTCATATCAGATGACTATAAGTCATCTCTCAGGGGTGGGTGCCAGGTCGAGCATTTCACTCTGTCACCCTGCCAGTTCTCTATTGGGCTTGGGCAGAAACAACGGCCTCTGACTCTGTTCTTCCCGGTTTTCGCCGTTGAAGGTACAAGGAAGACTAGGATTGCCCGGAAATCCTCTTACGTCGAGGACATCATCCAAGTCGCCACGAGTTCTGAATGGATGAAGTACCCCTATTTCATGTATCCAGTTCTTCTCCAACGTAAGAAACCTGTGAACTGGAATATGCCTTACATCGAGCTGGAGAAGTGTCCAATCATGGATATCAAGAAGAAGTCGAAGTTAAACTGGCTTCTCACTCATGTCTCTATGGCGATGTCGGCCCGCGAGCGTAGCATTCGGGAGGATAAGAGATTTCCGCGGTCAGCTGGGGAGCAGATCCGTTTTGACTTCAAAGAATCACTATTTTCAATCTTCGTCCAATACGCCGGCCTCCAAGGTACGGAGGACCGGATTTTCGGCCTCGACAATCCAGAGAACGGAGGAGTTCACATCCTCATCTTTGTGTCTAATCTGCGGGTTGATCTCGCCAGCCGCGCCGTCGTGCTCGACTGTGCCGTTCTCCCCTTGCACAAGGAGTTGATGCCCAAACTAGACCAGTTCCTGGGCGCACTGACTTCTCGGCGCTTCACCCATATCAAGGTCGATGATGCGGAGATGCAACTCTGGAAGCACGTGTTGCCGGCGTATGTGGAGCGTTGTCGGAGCTGGGAACATGGCGCGGACTGTGAATACGCCAGAGCTGGAGCGGTTCCCTTGACCGTCGAGGATGAGGAGCAATTTCTATGCACGTGCGGCAACGGCCTGTTCCCACCACGGTTCGTCGAAAACGTGACCTATTGGAATGCGGTCTCCCAGTATGCCGTCCGTGCAGCCATATCGCCTGCGTTCTGGGCTCCTTTCGCGGACGATATCTATCGACCCGATCTTAGTGGAGCTAGTCCGACGGCTTCTGGTCCCCCCGGCCTTGCCCTTAATCGGTGTGCCAACTGCGGCACGGACAAGGGAAAAGAGGGGGTTGGGCTGCTGAGTTGTGCTCGGTGCAAGAACGTCAAGTATTGCTCTCGTGAGTGTCAGCGGACACATTGGAAAGCACACAAGCCCATGTGCAAATGAATATACGGCCGTCAGAATGGATTCAAGGTGGCTTGTGCCGTCCGCCGAGCGGAAATGAGTGTATGCTCTGAAGAGGAATTTGGTATGTAATGAAACGCCGTGACGTATTCACAATCGGATGAGACGCTGTAGCGTGCATCAGTGGAGTTCAGTAAAATACTAGAACAGCTGTTCTCTTTTATGGCACGTTTTCATCAGCTTTCAAAGAGAATCTGGAAAGGTTGGAATGAATTATTTGAAAGAATGGTTCGTCCACCTCAAATTGAATACCAGGCGATTGGTTGAGGAGGCCGGGAAAGTATGAAATCGTGATTATACACGTTAGTACTGGCCATCAGCTACGCTTTTAGCCCCTATCCTAACTCCTATTCTAACCTCTTCTTTACCCCTATTTAGAAACACGTCATACCGTGTCACGAATCTCGTACAATAAAGGCAGTCCAGCAGGGGCTACGTTACTCTATCAATGGTGGCTCTGTTTAGGCTCAATGTACCGCACCATTAATCCTGGTTTTCGTTTTTGGCGTCCCAGTAGATATCCATATGGCGCTTTGCTTCTCCAAGTCTGTTGCCGCAACGGGCAGTCTGGGAAGAAGATAGTATAATGCAGATAGGCAGAGGCCGCCGCAGACACAAGTACGAAGAACGCTAATTATTCCACGAATTTAGGTAATAGAGCACAGGGGTATTTCCTGGTTTAGCGCCATCTTTGACTTACCAAATACAGCGTCCCAAGCACTCCTTATCAACGGAGGGATCGGCCACCCTAACTTCTGTTTCTGAAGTCGAAGGCGTATCTCGTGATGATTATGGAATGGTCCATCCGATCCGCCTCCGGTATTTATGGCCGTTTTCATTTGTGTGCCGTGCCGAGGAGAGGCGGCGCAGGCACCGTCACGGCGCCAAAGCCCCTCGCTGAGACTCCACCTGTCGTGCAACAGCAGCGTTACTGTTGTTTCGAATCAGAGTGTCCTAGCCCCACTTAGCTTTTGAATCACACACCTTTTTTGCAACGCAACTTTCAACTTCAAATATACGTTTCAGAGCGATATACTTAATAACTAGAAGGCTCCCAAATCGCAGCCATATATTATTATGTAGCCCTCGCCGAGGGTTACATTTTGATACCGGGTACACCTTTGTAGCTGCTATATTCGATAAGAAATAAGTTGTTGAATAGAATTTATTTGTTTTAACTGTATATATTCTTTAATAACTTAGCCAATATAACAGTTATAAAGGTGCATCCGGTCCCATTATGTAGCCCTCAACGAGGGCTACATAATGATATATGGCTGCAAATTAGGAGCCCTCTGGTTGTTAAGATATATCGCTTTAAAGCCCGAAATATCCAAAACTAACAACTTAGACGACTTCGAAGTTGTTTGTTGTACGTAATAGCAATTAGAAACGCCCTTACCAAAAAAGGCTTAATAAGGGGTTAGAATTATTAAGCTAACGGCGGGAAACTTTTATTAAAAAGGTTTAGTGCGGGGTTGCTACTGGGCTAACGCCGTATTAAGCCTTTTTTGGTAAGGGCGTTTCCAATTGCTATTACGTACAACAAACAACTTCGAAGTCGTCCAAGTTATTAGTCTTAAATATACGGGCTTAAAGCGATATATCTTAACAACCAAAGGGCCCCTAATTTGCAGCCATATATTACTTTGTAGCCCTCGTCGAGGGCTACATAATGGGACCGGATGCACCTTTATAACTGTTATATTGGCTAAGTTATTAAAGAATATATACAGTTAAAACAAATAAATTTTATTCAACAACTTATTTCTTATCGAATATAGCAGCTACAAAGGTGTACCCGGCATCAAAATGTAGCCCTCGAGAAGGGCTACATAATGATATATAGCTGCGAATTAGGAGCCTTCTGGTTGTTAAGATATATTGCTTGAACCCAATATGTTAAAAGTTAACGGTTGTGTTGTAAAAAAAAGTGTGTGATTCAGAAGCTAAGTGGGGCTAGGACACTCTGATTCGAAACAACAGTACACTCATACTTCCGTATGTAGCAGCCTCATATGGGTGTTTAGCCTATTGAACTGGCCTCCCAGGCTCTGGTCATAATAGCTGAGCCACCTCTGACCATCTAGGTGTGTCACATCGCTCTTATCGTCTTTATATGCCTCCGAAGATTAGTTTTAAGAAAAATGAAACATCCACATGCTTCTATTCCTTAGACAAAATAACTGACTAGCGTCGTTGATTGGACATGGATTATTTTGGTTCTGATATTTCAACTCCTGGGCATTAAGAAGTATGACACAACCATTCTGTCCAGAGCCTGCACGGTTCAGCGACTTCGGGGCTGTGCGAGATGGCTGTGGTGATAACAGTCAGACAAGAAAAGGAACATTTCATAGAGTACGCCATCTTAGGAAACGGGACGGGAGAACGAGTTTGGATCCCAAAATTGAGTGTGCATACGAAGCTTGAAAGGGATAGAACTAGGAATCATTGAGACATACAGTCTGGAAGCCTTAGTGACTGACCTCCAGCAACAGCAACGCCATCCCATTTAGCGATACACAATCAGACGAGATATTCTTACAACTCAGCCTTATAGCCACTGGCTTTAACAACACAGGACGCAAACACCTTTTTCGTGAAGCTCCACGCGGGTTTATCCACCCCTCGTTACCTCATCTCGGCTAAGGCACCCTCGCTTTTGGGGCCTTCTCCTTGCGGATCGACCAGAAACCGCCCACAACTCCTCCACCACCACGCCCGACTTCTTCGCAACGCCGAATCCCTCAGGCACTGGCACGAGGCCAACTCCCCCCTCTCGGATGATGGCACACGAACGCTAGTAGCCAGAAACAGAGCGCGTGCTTCCGGCTCATCCTGTTTATCGCCTTCGGGGGCGGCGACATGACGAACGTGCCCCAGGCAAGGCCAGGAGTGGCCATGGGTCCGGGAACTAGTGTACGATGCTCAGGTGCGGATTCTCGCGCACGAGCAGCTCGAACGCCAGCGTGCCCATGGTTGCGGAGTGCGCTGACGAGTCCCAAACAGACCAGTTGTCCGCATTACGCAGGTCCAAGTTATCCCCCTGAGCGGGCCCTCTAGCCTGCCGGCGAGCACCGGAACTAGGCGCGGGCTCTTGGCTTCGGGGTTATTAAGCAAGGGGAGCAGCTGTTGGAGGGCGCACACGCGCGAGTAGTAGCGCGTCATCATACACGGGTCGAAACCCACGCGCGGGTTCTGCGGCCTTCAAACTCCATGAAGCCGGCCGACATGAAGAGGATGTCGAGCCTCGTCTCTTTCTGCATGATGGTGCTGACAACCTCGTCGTCGTCCGAAAGGAGCGAAACATCAGCTGTGATGAGGTTGTAAGTGCCATCAGCGTAGGGCGGGCGCGGCGAAGCCAGGAGACTCCCGCGGGGAGCAATCGCGGCTGGGCGGGCAAACGGTGTAGATGCGTGGAAAGGAGGCACGCTGAGCAAAATGCCGTAGGGCACTCAGGCCGACGCCTGATGCTGCGCCGATGGACAGCGCGACAAGGCCCTGGGGGAGGCTTGCCGCGCGAGCGTTGGATCGTTACACCGTTTGAAGAGAGACCATTTTATTCCGTAGTTCAATGGGGTGAATGATGAGAGCATAGGCTTTGATGCCCACTATGAAGGGTTGCTGATTCCTCACGCATCTTCGATCTTGGGTTCATTGCCATGTTATGTACCTTCCCACAGGTTTGTCTCGAAGCACATCGTGGGGATGTAAACACCTTATACGGGGTCTTGGTTCGGACCATTTCTCGGCCTTACACAAGGAGATCTATACGAGCCCGGACTCCAAGAAGATTGATAAGCAAGCCAGGATTGTAGGAATAATGACAATACTGAATTTGCATCGAGAAGATCAGCACCAATCTAAGCAGGTTGGCTTCCACTATGACTGGCCCAAATGTGAATTCGATTTGATTTGCTCTTGTGATTAAACCTAGCTGTCTCGGGTTTGTCAGTTCAGAGAGCGCCTGAAGGGTTATTGCAGGGAAGGAAGACGGGAGGTGAAATGCGGTCTGAGGAGCAATGGCCTCTCTATGTACCTAGGAACCGGCACCCCGCTGAGCTTTGATCTCAAGGAAAAGCAGTTCAATGTTAAGGACATCTATGGTCCATCTGCTTATGAATACTCGGCCAACCTAGCCCGCAAAATCTCTAAGTGGGATATTCGACCTACAGATTGCCGCTAGCGGTGACGCCATGCTGCTCGCGCGGTTTCTCCGCGATCACAACAAGACTCATCGGGTATCCACGCCCGGGTTCGCAATTCTGGCGTCGGCCTGGAGTTCGGAAAGCTCGAACGCCGCCTCAGTAGCCACGAGCGTCATGGTCTTGACCGCCGTGTTGTCCGAATCGCCGATAAGCGTGGCGGGTGCGGTGAATGCGACTGGTACTATCTCGACTACCGTCCGTTGCGGCGAGGATAGAGGAGCAGTGGACTGCGTGCCTCGCGGGGCAGCCGTTGGCTTGGGCTCTGCTGGCAGAATAGGCATCACGGGGACCGGCACTCTGACTGGTGCAGTCTTGATGACAGCTGGTGGCTTACTAGTTGTGGCCGTTCTAGTGCCGGCAGCAGGGGTTTTGACGTCCGAAGTTGGGGAGGAATAGTTAAGCAGGACGCGCAGATAGGGGCGGAGATTAATGCCTTCCATTGGACCCACGATTTCGCTGTCCTGGGGCACGTAGACATCGCCAAGGTAGACGCTCGAATCCTACGCCGCGGAATCATCTTGAAGAAAGTTAATGCACGAGCTCTTGAGCGGTAGCTGCCGCCGGCAACCAGTCAGTGAGCCAGGCGCGGCGTCCCCAGCCGGATGTGACGCAGAAGTTGTTTTTGGTGTCGATCGCGTCCAAGACGCTCATGACGAAGCCCGCCAGGAGGCGTACATGGTCAATGAAGGCACAGTCTAGAAGCCGCCCTTGTCAACCCTGATGGCAACGTTGGGAAAGTCCTCGAGCCCCTCCATCACCATCGACTGCATGCCGCGTACTTCTCGACGCTAGCCGGCAGATTGTTCACAAGGAGCAGGTGCGCCATGCTATGTGACAGCCGGTTCACCGTGCGTTCGTCGGCGAGCCGCTCGAGCACCTCAATGCGCCACCGGCCGCCCAGCTGGCCAGCCAGTCAGTCGCAGTTCCATACGCCACCTGGGCCATCACTATGGGCTCCTCGTTAGCGACCGAGCTACCATTGGCCGCGTTGTGCCATTCAAGATAGGCGAGACCCGAGCTTTTCTTGGGATAGGGTTAGAATAGGGGTAATACGACGCAAACTGACGGTCCTTGCGCGACGCCACAATCTACTAAGCGGAGATGACAGCACGACAGGGCGGTAGCGGGGAAAGTATCGACAGGGGTAGAGAGCAATGCACGGATTCATGGTTGGAAAGACCTGACGTTACGGAGTAAGATCACAGATCAATTACACCATGTGCTCAACAGGTTGATGGCTTGAAGTATGCTGGCTAAAGGTCCATTGAGCGGGTGGCAGCCAAAGTAATAATGTCCTCTTCTCTATTCGGTGAATGCGGAGAGGAATGAATAAGCACCCCGCCCCCGGGCTGACAGGCGCAAAACATACATAATAAGATGGCGTTGCTCCCACTTTCTCAGCGCTGCTCATTGGCGACTCGACATTGCGGCGGCGCTTGTTCTCGGGCATTCCAATCGAGTTGTATCGTTGGGCCATCGAAGCTAGCAATCATGATTTCGCTATAATGCTCTACTTAACCTTTCCTCCGAAACTGAGAGTTCCGTGCGAATAATAGCCCCGCGTCAATTACTAAAGGCAAGGTGAAAACCTAAGTAAGCAAGTGAGTGACCGTGAATAGTCAAGGGCGTAGGAAGGGGTTTCTCCCGAGCCCCCTAAAGAAGGCTTGCTTTGAACTTTAATCCTTCTGAATCGAGTATCTGTAAGCACATTGGCGACGTTCTACTTGAAGCAATATAAAGTATGAATACAGTAGCGTAGTTGGCTGTTGAATCAGTTAAGGTTTGCTGATCTACTGCCGCTTCCCAGACTAGTCTAAGCATCAGGGTCATGGATGGCGCCATTCCACCAAAGGCAAAGAGTTCGCTAGCCGACTCCTCCTGAGTCTAGGCGTTTTGCGATGACGTAATCCGAAGCATTAATAATTCTATTTCTCCCCCGGTACGAACGAATCGGTGCAGACACAATGCAGGGCAGACTGCCTCACGTAGCAACCCCGCAACAGAAGCACATGGCGTCCGACCATGAAAAGGGTTTGTAGACAAGACCCTGGGCTATCTTGAGATAGGGCGTACCAAATGTCGGTTGCAGCGAGATTCAGTGTTACTCAATTGGGCTGTCGGATCTGTATCATCGACATTCCCCTTAGTAAGCGCCCAACATCGGTGCCGCCACACCGACGACCCCCTAGCTTAATCGACTGGTTTAAGTGAATATTATGGTATATAGGAATAATCAAGCTTCATTACCACCGATAGAACACGGATAGTTCCGCGACCCGTGGTCTGATTGGGAGCTGGGTGGATAAGTTAGCACATGGTTTGACTAGCGCATGTCAGATATTGGTTGCTTCGTGCTGCAAAACTTCATAGTCAACCCTGGCCCTGTCCTTCGGCCAAGGCCGACTTAAGATAAGATAAGCAGCTGGCTGATTTGGAGACCCAGCTCAACTTGCTGTGATTCCACACTTGCGGTGTTTGGAACTCATTCCTCCACTTCATTATCTTACCCTACTGGCGTGATGACCATGTAATGCATGCGTAAAGCGTCCCGGAACGTCGTCTGTCTGTTTTGCTATGAATTCAGCATCCCCCACTTTCCTTCCGGGCTATTATCTCCTACGTCCTGCTTCTGAAAACAGTTCTTCGCTGGAACCTGGTAGCATCGGATATCATGGCGCAGTCGACCCCTAGTACAACAAGTTCGTCTACGTTGTCCATATCATCATCGACGCCGTCGTCCGTGCAGGTCATAACTATAACCGTGGTGGCTCTAACGACCACTTTTACACCACCGCCGTCATGCATGGATATGCACCTGACGCAACTGGCGTCTCCAGGTTATCAGATCTGGCTGAACGAGCCAAATCCCGTACCGAACTCTAAGTTCGGTGACTGCTATCCGTCTCAATTCATACAGGGTTACACAAGCATAGTAAACGCCTCAAGTTCTATTGCGCCCATGTTTTCACCTCTGGTCTGCCCGTCTGGCTGGAGCACTGCAAGAGAATGGGAAAATGGATATATTGCCTGTTGTGCCTCGTAAGCCTTTTCTCCTATTATCGCATAAACACTTTGATGTGATTGGCAATGCCTTCGAAAGTCAAGTGGGATGGAAAGTGAAGTAGGAGACAGTTACTAAAGAGACCTGCGGGCATATCCCACCGTGTGAACTCTAGCTAACCGATTGTGTGACCTTATACTAGAGGTTTCTTCCTTCATCCGCCGGACACTACAGTGGATACCAATAGGCCAGCGTACGGCGGCACATGCTACAGCAACTTCGAACTTGGGCAAACTGTGAATGTCACCGTATACGACTCAGCAAGCCTGACGGCGACAGCTCAATGGATTGCGTCAACCAATACTGACCAAGCTTACGGTCATCCTATAGATGGTTTTAGAATAGAGGCTGTGAGTAGAACGCCCAAGTACTTCCTTCTTCTCGTTCTTGGAGAACAGGTAAAACTCCTCGCCGAAAAACTGTCTCTAATATTATGCGTCTAGGTTGCTCCTACAGTAAGTGGCCAAGTGCATGGTCTGGTGCATAGCTGACTCTGTCTCAGGGAGCCTCAGATGCAACATCTCCTTCTCCCACGCAGCTGTCTGCTGGTGCTATCGCGGGAATCGTCATAGGAGCAGTTGTCGGCTTATTTTCTTTCATGTTTCTGATTTATCTTCACCGTAAAAAGCGGAAGGCAGCTATGACTCAGAGTGACCACGGTGTTATTACGCAGAAAGAATTACCGATGCAACCAGGAGGTAAGCCTTGGGTAACCACACCGGGATCATACGAACACAGCGTCACGACAAGTACTCCGCGGCATGAACTGGATAGCATACCGATGAGGGGAGAACTGGATGGTCAAGGAACAAGGGGAGAACTGGAGGGCGGTTGGAGTGGGAATGAATTGAAGGGGTGACTATAGGCCAACAGTCACACCGGCGTGCAAGGTCGATAATGTGACGAAGCGAAAGCTAATAGAAGAGATTCCTGCTAGCAGATACTATGTGTAAATCAGATTTCCGTACATGCTTTCTAGATACTTGCGAGGACGGATACTCCAGCTAATCAGGTCTAACTGATAATGGTTCACTATGATACACCTAGTAGCTGGACAGACATGAGGTTGTCTTTACTTGCTACGATCCCACCGACCTCTGGAACTGAATGAGGTCAACTTTGGCACAGCCGGGTTTTATGATCCTAGCAACGGCATCGTCAATGCATTGCATGGCTGAGAGAAGACTGCGTGTCAGAGACACTTGGTACACTTGGAAAGATGGCCTTGCGACGAATGAGGTTTGCTTAGAAGAAGCAACTTCAATGAGTCGAGACCTTTCAGTTTGGGGTTATAAGTCGCCGAACACTATCATAGAATATCACATAAAGGGCTTCGTGAAGAAAGGGGGCTAGAGGGGAGTGCGCCTAGGGCTGACGACAACAGTGTCCAGGGTGGTAGAGTTGCCATTTGTCGGAGAAGTCTCCAGGTGACAGATATGCGCGTAAAAAATGTGAAGTGTCTTGTTGCGTGAGACGACGCGTGAGATAACACTGAGGCGCTATTCATAAACGAAACAGAAGGGGGAACCCCCTACAGTGTCCAGCATTTCTCCCAAAGTGTAGGCTTCACCGAGAGGCTCCAGATCCAGCACATCGTCAAGCGTTCCGTTTCGGCTAGGCGGCCGGTTCATCATCGTGAGCGTCCCAGCGACATCCTATGTTTGTCAGAAAGGAATCGTATGTATGAAGATCGCCAAAGGGGAAGGGGATAACAGTGCGGCAAGGAGTGAAGCCTACCTGTCTGTGTTCCCAGTCGATATTTTGCCACACGAAGTACATTCTATCTATCTGTCCGTGATGCAGATAGAATGCAGGTTCCAAAGGCTATGTATGAATTAGCGTCCCAAGCTAAAAGAAATGAATGATTCTCTTCCAGCCCCTTTCCATCCTGAGACCCACGTGCTTCGGGGATGTTACGTACCGAGAAGTAAAAGTCAGAGCCAGGGTCACCGGCTTCGCAACTCAAGTCAGCGAAGTGAAGGGAAAGCGTTTTATGGGGCCTAGGACAATTACCGATGATGAAATGCCCACCACCATGGACGGAGAAGCCCCATTTCCTACTCTCCGGATAGCGGAAGTCACCCTGGAGGTTGGCTTGGAAGAGCTCAATATTGGGGCTCTCGAGCATGACCTCTGTGGTATTCTTGAGGGACGCGGATGCCCTGCAAATCTCGGTATTGAGGTTCCGTTTGAGACATCGTGGATTGTGCGCCAAAGGATCCCTAGCGGTCAGAGGACCTAGGTTGACTGTGTAATTCGAGAATGGACCTTCCTTGATACATCCTCCACCGGTTCCGCCAGGGAGCATTCCCTGTGAGCCGTTCACCTTCTCGCCGTTTCCACCCATAGAAGTCTGTGATCCATCAAAGAGAGGCGACTGTTCTACACCTCCACAATCGAGACCCCACTCCCAATATGGAAATGTGCCTGTGTAACCACAAACCGTGCGGAGCTTTTCTTCGAAGATCCAGATGTAAACTCTGTGGAAAAGGAGGAAATACACCTTAGTGAGGTTAGTCACAGTATGGTCGTCGATGGGAAGTAGGTAACTAGGCCCACCGAATTGTGTACATAAGGCGTTTGGTAATAGTGTAGGAGACCAAAACTGTCAAACATGGACCTGGAGAGCAATTAGTAAGCACTCTTTCTATACCAAAGGCCAGCTGAATTCCGCATCGTGTCTCACTTGGCACCACTGATGTTTTGATAGATATCTGGCGTTTCCATCAAACACTCGACAGCCTCTCTATATGCGGTTCTCTCTTCGCCTGGGATTGTTCTCCTACCGAGATAGAGTTAGAACATTCTGGCTTGATAACTAAGGGGGGGTGACATGCCATTCCTTGCGGACTCTCACATTGTCTGCTGTGCACCCGGATGAGGAACTCGAAAGTCTCTTCAATGCATTCTCCTTGGCAATCCTGCTGAGGTCCTGCAGTGCTTTGCCGGAGTCGATATCAGGCTGGGTATAGTTAAAGGTTCCTCCCTGAGCCTTGACGGCCCAGATCGCTAGGCTAAGCACGAGCATACGCTTTAAGAAACCCATATCGTCCGTGAATTATACGCCACATCCTACTCTGTCAGACTCGGAGGTTATGATACCTATATAAGCTGCCCCTTGTGCCAAGACACCCGGATGCCTTTGTTGTTTAGAATGCCAAATTGTGGAGAATCGTTCGCTGAGTACTGTAAGAAGCAAACACCATTGCAGTGGCCGCGAGAATGAATGAAAACTAGCTTCCAATAAGCGTGTTCTGTAATAACCACAGACCTAGGATTGGTCGCCCAGATCTTGGTACCCAGGCTGCAAATGGGAAAGGGGAGTGGCAGAATCTGCCGATGCCGATCACTGCCCCAAATATTTATACATTAGTTAACCGGTAGTTAGCTGATACGACGGCGGGTATAGAATAGATGCATTCACCTAATTGAGTTGGTCAATCCGTATCTGCCGGAAGTCAAGGGAGGGACGCCGAGACATATTCTTAGCGCACATCGGTGGTGTAGGACCGCAATAGAATCGGCGTGGCGGTAGTCCGCGCACTCGGCAGTCGCACCGGCATCACCAACTGGCGTATCCGATTCCGCAAAACGAACGGAAGAGTCTAAGTTGTATGAACTGTATATAGCTTTTACAATCCAATTGGCCGAATTCGAATCTGAAAACAGGTCCCCAGAACTGCAGTCTATCGCGGAGGGAGAGATAATACCTACTTCTCGGACATAATAGAGAAAGGGGGGCTTGTAATTATTTCAGTTCAATGCGGAATGCAGTTTGCCGAAACATGAGGTCGGTAGAGAACCCGCAGCTGTTCATCACCCTCTTCTCAGCACACGTGTAAGTCGGACCCCCCCCTCACGCTCCACCCCCCCAACGCGCCACCATTTCCCACACAAAATCGCCAAAATCGCATTTTTATAATTAATTAACAAAAATAGATACGAATAAACGGTAACCTATATTAAATTAGTTATTAAATAACAAAAATAATGTATAATTATAAAAAAGACATTTTTAACAGTAACGTTAAAAAAGAAACGGTTAAACATAAAGTTTTCCACCTTAACATTTTCCCATACAAATTATTAGGAAATCTGTTAAGGTATATAATTTTAAATATCTTAATAACTAATAAAGCTATAATTTTTATATTTTTACATAACAAACTATATATCAGTGTAATTATTATTACGCACATCTCGTATTGATATCTCTATTTTTAGTGATAAAACGATTATTTTAATTTATGAATATCACTTTTTGTCGTAAAATTTTTTCCACTTTCCCTATATATTACTATAACTTTTTATTTATTACTTATAATTTTGCAAACTTTTCGCTAATAGATGTCATTTGTACCAAAGTAAAATTCTACAAAATATCTTATTTTTAACTATTTTATTTAATTAATTATTAAGGAATTAATATTATTTGAAAAATGTATAGTAAAATCGTATTTAACGTTTAACGTTGAATCTATTACATAAGCAATTTTAATTATTTTTATCCTTTATTATTTTTTAAAAAAAATTGTAAACTGCTAAATATAAACGACAACCGTTTAATTTTACAATTTTTATATGATTTTTAAGAGCTTTTTGAAAATGTAGAGATTTCGGCGATTTGTATGGGAAAATGGTGGCGCGTTGGGGGGGTGGAGCGTGAGGGGGGGGTCCGACTTA